>JABSTQ010008191.1:0-226777 GCA_013358835.2 Ixodes persulcatus | reverse complement strand
ATACTAAAAATTAATGTAATCTCATAGGCACGAGAGTTCGGGATTCAGATTCAGAAAATCGCCGTGCCTGGCAGTTCGATTTTTTTTTTTTTAGGCGACCTGCCTGCATGGCATATCCTCTAACACATAACTCGAAACATACTCTCCAAGCACTCCTATAGTTACTATTCGTGAAGTCACGTAGTAATTTTGAGTTACTAAGAGCGGTTTAATGATGCGTATACAGCAGCCTTGTTCTCATCGCCCATTCAACGCGACGCCGTCGGAGTGTACATCCAGATACTCTTATTTCTGCCCATGATGCCGTGATCGAATCTGTGGCTAAGATCAAATTGAAGGCTGGAGGCGATTGCTTTCGAGCGCTCTGCCTGTGGGTGTTGAAATTGAAGGCTGGAGGCGATTGCTTTCGGGCACTCTGCCTGTGGGTGTTGTGACTTTAGGCATCATAACCGCTGAAATTCGTGGAAATGTGACAGTTAACATTTCACTTATCAGATCGAAGCGACCCTATTGGTCGCGCATGACTTTTTGTTTCGAATCTATTCGAAATGGCAGAGCTAATCGAAATGTCGAACACGCTTCTGTCTTTTATAAGTAACCATGTTTTTTTTCTTATCTTTCTGTCTGCATATTGGCTTGCATCCACGAATAAATGGAGTGCAGGGAATGTTATTGTAGTCCATGCATTATTCATCAAGGTCACGTGAGGACTGGCCGGTGTAAGGCGCCATCATCCGAAAATCCCGGACTGCTCAAGATGTATTGCAAACTATATTGAAGATGTCTTGCCAATCTAGGAATGTGGCGTTACCGGATAAACTCGGCGAGAAAACAAGAGACTTGGCATGGCGTCTACACAAAACAAAAAAATGCCGCCGGAATGCGATGTACCCGAAGCCTGTTAGAATCGCATTCATGGGACATATCTGGAATTAAACACCAGTGTTGAGCTACCAATATAAAGTTTTATTGTTTTTATTTCCTGGACTTTCTACATCGTGTAGCTAATGTATACAGCCCCCGAAACATTGCCGCGTGCGGGGCTGAGCAAGCAACGCTTCGTTGCGGTCTTCTAGAAGATTCGTGTTTATTCTTATTTGGGACGCGACTTTTATAATCATTTCATCCCATGTTCTTGTTCTAGGCAGTTTATGTTCCTCCTCACCCAAAACGCTCGACGCTCAAGCTTTGTAGAACAAGAACGAGGACGAAATGATAAAAGGCTCGTCCCGGGTAAGAAGAAACACGAATCTAGAAGACCGCTACCAAGAGCTTGCTCGGCCCCACTTAATTGGGTCTTTATGAAGGACTTATTTGCCGATGTAATTTATGCTGCCTTGCTTATTCTACTTTGGCTAGGCCCACTTTTTTTTGAAAAAGACAGCAGAAGAAAGGTTAGTTTATTTCCCAGTGTAAAGCAGTATGGTCCTGGCCAAGGCAAATCCAGCCAAACAGCCTGAAACTGCCTTGTCAAATGGTTCCTTCCTTTTGCGGTGGACTATATGCTAGACATATAATCAAACGCCATTTTATAAAATCCGTTTCATCCAATGACTTTTCAGGCAAAGTTTGATAGTTTCTCGTTGCCAGCGATTTCTTTAGTGGCCTTTTATTGGCTGCAAAAAAAAAAAAAAAAAAAACGTCCGACTGAGGTGAATTTTTTTAAAATTTCTTTTGACTTGATCAAATGGTTGTAAAGTGCTAGGCAGCGCCACCACTACAACAACGTAAAAATAATTGTATGTCTTTTTGTGAAGCTTCGTATTTTCAAGTGGGGGGGGGGGGGGGGGACAAGTTGATGAAGGGTTTCATGTCTTATTCGAAACATCGTCTTTTCGCTGCCATTTTTATTCAGTCACTTTCTTGGTATTCTCGATTGATATAATGCCCAATGTTCACCCAGGTGGTTAAAGTGCTTTCCTGTCAATGGAGGGCGCTTCCCGAGGGCGATGGCTCATATTTGAAGTACTGAACGACCGTCGCATGAACAAAATAGATTTCTCTAATTAAAATATGAAACTTTATATCTTTGTTTTCCTAACTATTGTACTTCGCAAACTAGGAAGTACCTTTCTTTTTATTGCGCTCTTGAAGATAACGCTTGGTATCAGGACGAAGGACCCGCCATAGCCATAGCTGCGTAACCGTGCTGCGCATGGAAACTTCGGCATGCTAAGAACTACCAACCAGGGCCGTGCAAGGCCGCCCCCCCCCCCCCCCCCCCAAACAACTCGAATGTTTGTTCTAGGTTAGCAACGCTTCTTCACTCGCTATTATGTCTCTTTGTGTAGTACCATCCAATCATTGCACGCTATTTAAATAATTTTAAGAATGCTAGGTGTATATTCGCAGATGCATGCGTAGTTTAAAAGTGCTTTCGGCACCAGCTTTGTGTCCCACTCGAAACTGCGCTCACTCATCTTCTCCAGCTCGCAATGCTCGTTTCCTGTCTGCAGGGTTTGTACAGTAAAGACTACGGCCGGCCCCTGCGAGCCCTCTTATCGGGGATTATGCAGATTAACGGAGCCTTATCCACTCTTTGCTTTGGCTACTTGGGGAAAGGGGGGGGGGGGGTATTTAGGAACGAGGAGGAGGCGGGAGGGTTGTAATGGAGGACGGGAAAAAAGGAAACGGAGAAAGTGGAAAGCGCAAAATGTACATCGTTCTTTAAATAAAAACGGCTGAGGCCCCGCCAACGCTCGCAGCAGGGCGAACATGGGTAGTTACGTCCTTCCCCCCGCGGACATCAGTTTACCATACCTTTTGCACAAGTCTAGGGACTCCTCCCTGCTCCACGGGAGAGGCTGACGCTCCTTCAGAGGAACAGAGAGGCGTTACCGAAGTACAAAAGCGTCCTGCACTCTGGCAGGCGAAATGTAAATAATACAAGGACACCGAGAGACAAAGGTACAAAATTAATACTACCGGCGACAACCGCAGCAACGCAACCTCTGTAGCGGCCAGCTGTAAATTTTTTGGCGCGGGAGATGGTGATGCCGATGGCATACCGAAAGGTGGATGGCATGGGCGTACCAACAGTGTGGGGGGGGGGGGGGGGGCGGCAATCGGGGCGCTTGCTCCCCCCCCCCCCGTTCTCAAAGTGGGGGGCAAGGCATAAGTTTTGCCCCCCCCCCCCCCCTGAAAGAGCCGAAACTGGGCAGGCCAAACACTGGCCGGCGGCGCCCAAAGGATACCAGCACCCCCGGTCTTGGGGGGTGGGGGAAGTAGGTGCTGGTTTCCCCCCCCCCCCCCCCCCACTCAAAAACAAGTTGGTACGCCACTGTCGATGAGGGGTACGCACTAAAAAGGACGAAAATGAGTGAAATTGAGCTTTATTGCAATTGCTGCAATGAAAAGGCGTGCTTACTAGTAATAAAACTAAATATTAGGGCATGTAGCTATCATTTAACGCGAGATTTCTATTTAATATTTGCTTTTGTTTCTTAAGCGCGTCTGGCTACGTTGGGTAGACGCTTCGGACACGCAGACGCGAAGCGCTGCCCGGTAGTGCTGCGTGTGGTTTGACTGGGCGCACGCGTCTGGCTTAGCGCGCGCGCCAAGCCGAGACGCGCGTCCAGACGCCTGGAAAAACGCGCCCTCGTTACATTTCTACCATCCGGCGAAAAAAAAAAAAAAAAGATATGGCGGAAGAAGGGCAATGCAGTTATATCCGCTCTTCTAACACGGTCTAGATGCGGGTTTGCGGCGGAGGGAGTGCTAGCCAGGGAGAGAAAAGGAATTCATGGAAAACGCGACAGCGCAGTGTTCCTAGCAAGACAGTGGTGGGGGCAAGGGGGGGGGGGGGGGGCACTCTGAGTGCATTCTCCCGCGGCTCGGGAGAAGGGAGGTACGGAAGCCATGCTTTGCCACAAAGACGGAGTTCGGGTATTTTATTGCCCAGCACCTGCGACCAATTCGGGACAACCCAACAAGCGGGTCCTGACCTTCGCTGCACGTTTCAGGAGCAGAACGGACGTATCCAAACCGGGGGACCAAAGAGCGTGTGTGTGTGTATGTGAGCGCATGCGTGTAGGCTAGTTGGGAGGAGGGAGCGACGGACTCAAAGAAGCTTCTTCGGGCATATGCGGTGAACAAGCCATGACAGCGTCACCTCGAAGTGCCCCTAATTTATTTATTTTCTTTTTGGAGGTTGAAACGCGAAAGATGTAACGAGAGAGGACCAAAGGCGGCGGGCCCAACCGAGAAAGCCGCTTTGAGAAAGGATCTTGTGCGAAGCTCGAAACAAGAACGGGCTCAAATGATAACCAGCTGTCTGCGTTTTGTTTTTGTGTTTGATCGTTTATTGATGTTTCTGCCCAAGCGCGCCCACCCCGCAAACACACAAAGAACAGACACGGACATTCGAGTTGAGGCAGCGCAGGAGCGCGCTGAAGGGTCACTTGCGTGCGGGATTTCATCTTTATGTACAGCCTTGCACGCCGTTTAGGATGTCCTATCTATGTGCAGATAACTATTATTAATAATGTTATCTTTAAACGTGTGAGAGACGTGGACGTGGGCTGATGATAATTCTTAAGGGGGGGGGGGGGGGCCGGGGGGTGGGGGGGTCTAGGATTTTTAGGTGTAGGGCGTTTGGGTGCGGACTTTTCGGAGCACGGACGTTCGGTGCACGGACTTTTCAATGTGGGACTTTTCGATGCGCGGAAATTTTGGTGCACAAAAAGTCCAAATCACGAGTTTTCTTCTTTTTTTTCTTTAAACGTATAAGCACTATTTTAGCTAAAAATCTATTTCTTCGCACTATCTAATTTTTTAGACTTGGTCATCCATTTACGGTGACTTACTGATATACCACCTAAGTGACATTGTTACGCGCAGTACCATTCAGCGTGAGGATTGGAGACGTTGGACATTTTGGTTCCTTTGTTGGTGTCTCTTTTCCAACGCACGCACTAGTCGCATCACATGTCTCGAATGATTTTCAACAATCTCAAGCCTGCTGCTGGGGTCATTCCTACACAGATCACCAATATTAAAGCCCACACCTTTACAGAAGGTGCCGAGAACGTCTAAATTGACCCAACGTGTAAACATGAAGCTATGCGACAAGTGCGTACGTTAAAAAAGAGACAGCGACAAACAAACCCTAATGTCCAACGTCTCCAATCCTCACGCAGGATGGTACTCCGCCTAACATAGTCACTTAGGTGGTATATCAGTAAGTGACCGTAAATACATGACCAAGTCCTAAAATTTATAAAGTGCGAAAAAAATTAATTTTTATCTAAAATAGTGCTTTATACGTTTAGAAAAAAAAAATAAGAAAAAACCCGTGATTTTTATTTCTCGTGCATTGAAAAGTCCGTGCACCGAAAAGACCGCACCAAAACGCCCTACACCGAATTTCCCTATACCGAAATGTCCGGATCCCGCGAAGCACACATACCGGACTGGCGCGGCGTGGCGGCCATCTTGAATTGCGTCCCTCGCTGGCTTTCCCAGCAATTATCTCGCCAAGTCTCGTTCTGACGAGATTCACGCTAGCACGCCGCGCTACGCACTTCGCTATTTTGGTCTGATAGTGCGCCTCCGCTAGCCTCCGCAGCTCCGCAATGTTACCGCTAGCAGCGCACATGCTCAGTACCTTCGTCGCTCTGGAGAGCCAAAACTCAATTGTCTTCGTCGCTGAAGATTTTTTTCCCTGTCGGGACGGCAAAAACGGTTTTCTTTCGCAATGCTGTTTGTGCAATCCTTAGCACAACATGATGGCATCGCGTTGCCGTCAAAATTCTAAAGATAAAAAAAAGAAAAAAAGAAAACGGCGGTGCCGTAAGCAACGGAGCCACCGCTACGCCTCGCCCAGTGATGGCGTTGGTTTCTAGCAGACCAGCGAATCGCACGGGATCATGGGAAGGCAACGGTCACGTGTCGCCCCCGATTCAATTGAATAAGC
Organism: Ixodes persulcatus; assembly: GCA_013358835.2. Lineage (NCBI taxonomy): Eukaryota > Metazoa > Arthropoda > Arachnida > Ixodida > Ixodidae > Ixodes > Ixodes persulcatus. The sequence continues at coordinate 220,863 of JABSTQ010008191.1, read as the reverse complement.
GAGGGGAAAAAGAAGTTTTGAGAGGGAAAGGGTACGGGTTAGAAGAAAGTTCTCTTCCCCATTTCAGACAATGGTTAGCGTTACCTTTGCCTCGGTGGACGCTAGCGGCCCAGGTTTCAAGGGTGAGTTTCTCAACCCCAGAAGGCCACGCGCTGCCTCGCTTCGCCTCCCTCTTTTCTTCGGCTACATCATGACACAAGAGAGCAAGCAATCTCCAAACGTCCGTCGTTTCCGACAGCGTGTCCCATAATGCCTCTCAGCGCCGGCTGAGAGCGTTGTGAACGTTTTCAAGGGGTATTTTGATGTGTAATTATACACATCTTTTTATCACTGAATTGATCACACAGAAAACAAGTTCGCGAATACGCATTGCTTTATTTCAATCACATACTGCACTTAGTGGGGATCCGCATCAATGTTGACCGCTCAAAAATCAAAAACCTGCAGCAAGAATCTTGAAAAACCCATCAACACCAATACAGAATTCAACGCTGTGCAAAATGGCTTCAGTTCTGTTTTGACGTGGCGGTAAAAAATATTAACCCCTTCAATAATAACGCTAACTTGGTTTGGGAATACTTACGCAGCGTGATGCTTTTCAGCCTGTTTTTTTCATGAAGTTACGTTAACACAACATAAAAATCGCTAAAAAATATCGCCGCCTGCAAGACGACACAACTACCGTTCCATCGGCCACACCTTTCCTTCCTTGTGCTTACCGCGGAACCTAGGTCATATATATCGAAAAAAAAAAAGATTTAAAGGGGCACTGACACCCCAAAGATCGTATTTTTTTTATTGTCTAAAACGACGCATGTTGTAGTCATAGACACGCAAAAAAAAAAACGCATCGCGAAAAAAAATTTCCCCGCGCGCGCGCGCGCCTTTTTATTTTTATTGTTTGAATCTCCCGCCGCTACCTCCTTGCTTCTTTTGATCGGTGACGTCAAAAATCAGGAAATTTAGAAGCTTTGTAGGCGACATTTCTATAACATTTAATAACGGCAATCGTAAAACATGTTTTTTAATGCAATTGCGAACGCACAACGTCCCCTCTTTTTGAAATCCCAAAAAATCAGAGTTCGGTGAGATGTCCCTTCCTAGATTTGTGTCCTCTCTCAGAAAACTTGGCGGTGTTGGCGGTGCTCGAGCAGCGCCGGCTCGATCGGCGAATAGGGGAAGAAACCGGTTTCCGCGCCGGCTCCCTACTATCGCGCCAGCTCGCCTCCTCCTCCCATCGGGTCAGCGGAGGTCCGAGAGAAAGTCGAGTCGCAGGAGACCGCGAAATTTGACCGACTGCACGCGCGGGAACTTCAAATTCGGCATTTGGAAATTGTTTTTTTTTTTAATTCACAAATACTGAATTCCCAAGTTTCGAATTTTGAGGGTAATGTCCCGGCGCCGTTTTCAATCGTTTCGGATAATAAAAAAAATTATGATTTTGATGTGTCAGTGCCCCTTTAAGCCACAAGTCCCACCACACATAAACCGACGTCCGCCCGCTCGCCGGCTCCCCATCCGGGAGAGGGCGATTGACGGAAAGACACGAAAGGAGCCGACAGGGCTGGAGGGCCGAGTTATCCACCAAGGTCGTCTAGCCCAAAGTGGAAAGCTCGGGGCGCTAGAACGCGATCTCTCGTTCGGAGAGCGTCAGCGAGGGAGAGGGAGCGTTTACTTCTAAGCCCTTTATGGCGTACGAGACGACACTATAAGCTCTGTTTCAAACCTTTGGCTGCGAAACCCCAAGGCGCGCGTGTGCTCGAACCTGGGTGACACCCACCGCACTCTCGCCGATGCACCCAGACCTGCGCCCGCTCCTTCAAAAAAGTAATTAATTACAGTTACAATTACTTGGCCTAAAAAGTAATAGATTGCCGTTACAAATTACTCCACGTAAAATTAATGGATTAATTAGTTCGTTACTTTTGCGTTACTCCAAAGAAACACGAAAAAGACACACTATGTACTGCGTGTTTGAAGGGGAAATTTTCGGGCCTCATCAAAATTAAAACAAAAAGGCAACACATGCAGTACTATGTACGCATCATTTTAGGCTAATAATTTCAGGAGAACGAATATATAAAATTATAAAGGACTTAAACATGTGCTCAAGATAAACGAGCCTTGAGCTGTATACAACCATGACAGAACTAAATTTCATGAACATGCGACAAATGGACTCGGGCGGTGGAGGCACGCACACGATTCGAATTAATCCGAGTTTGGAATCGGCGAGCTTCAAAACACTATTCCTCTGAAGATATGATTTTTCTATATTTGCTGCATGTTTCCCTAAATAGTGGCTGGTTTACCAACTAAATCGGACTGGCTGTGAGACCAAGATGCGGTTTGCGTCTGGGTACATTTCAAATACTCCGTTTTGATGAAGGCTGTTATCCGACGAAATGACCCACTTGATCTTCTTTCTTGATCACCAAACTTATCAAAACCAAGACGTCACACGAAATATTAATGTGCGATCCCTCAACTGAACTGATTTTGCCATTTATAAATTATTTAAAAAAGCACAACTTTCAGTGAACAGCACGCTTCCATGTCTTTCACGCGTTTACAGGGGGATTCTCAACTCCAGTGTCCAAGTCAGCCACTGTTATTCTCAGAAAACTCGGACTGTGTTCCCTTTTCCTAAAATTTCGGTCCAAGTTCCCGCAGGCGCCATCCGCTGACGAGGACTCCAGCTTGGATGTCCCAAGCCGTTTTGTTGTGCTCCCCGACCAGCTTATTGCCTGCTCTCGAAAGCTACTGTTTAAACTGACAGCAGGGTTGACGCTAATATTTTTTAGTTCCAATGAACTGCTGCCATCGCACCCCTCATGTTTTTGCGCTATGCATCCGCTAGTGCGAATTCAAGTGAAAGAAGCCAAATAGCTGGTTGGTCCAGCCAGTATTTAGCTTTCACAGCGCTTTCAATGAGCAGGGGCGAGGTTTCATTAGATTTTTTTTTCGTATTTGCCGGTTGGAGGGGCGGGGGCGTGTGTAGGCAGAAACACTAACAAGCAAAAGACGGTATCGTGTAACGACACAAAAAAAGAAACGAAAAAAATAAACACTGATTGTTTTTTTGGGGAACAAAACTCAGAAGGGTGGAGAAGAGTGGAGGAGGCGAGAGGAGGGAAGGTAGCGGACGCATGCGCCATGGTCACAGTGTTCGCGGCCCTCCTCACGAACCCCACGCGGCGGTTTTATGGGCCATTTGTTTTCTACTCTTTCGTGCGCTCGAAGCAGTGCCTTCGTTTTCCAAGAAGTCGAGGCCTGTTCCCTTCATGTAGACAGTCGAATCCGCCCAGCTTGGCTGACCGTACGATTGAGTCCCGAAACGGGCTCTGGCTGGGCTCTGTGCTTTCCGTGAATTCCTTACCTTTTCCACGCCAGCACCTCACCCGAGTCTTGTGTTGGCATGCTAAAAGCGCGGATGGATCGCCAAACGAAGGTCTAAGAATTGGAGAGTTCCGTCGGAGGGGTCCTCCCTTTTAAAGACAAGGCCTGCGGGGCCCGACGATAAGGCCTCCAGGATAGTCTCAGGGTCTGTCTGCTCTTCATGCATGATTAGGTAGTCATTTACATAACGGTACGGCCAGCAGCCCGGCGCGGAATCATTCAGTCGCTTCCTGATTGCCCGATCTACGTACGTGAGAAATCAATTGAGCATGGTTGTAAACTAGAGACTGGGGATACGGACGAAAGACAAAACACAGAACAAAACAAACGAAGTCTCAAACGAAAAAAAAAAAATTGGCTTGCTTTGTATGTTATACAGCCTTGAGCTGAGACGAGTTAGCCTATAGGGTGCCTACATGTTTTTTCTCCGCTTTAGGGTGGCGCCAACTTCTTGTTACCCTTTCCGAGATCCTCTGCCACCGCCATTTTTTTCTACTTCTTATTTCGCTAAACGTAAACAACGTTGAGTTTCTGTAGTCTCGAAACAGCGGCAACACAGTGAGACCACTTCCGTTTCCGTTCATGAGAGGAGTCGGAGGCTGAGCGGGATGGTGGTCGTGACGGCTGTCGCTCTCTTTATTTGGGTGTTTCATATTTTGAAGTGGCGAGCAGGAAGTGCGCGTTGCTTTTAACGAAACACGAGTTCCCGCGACAAAATGAAACGCATCAGACCGGCATCGGATGCCGGAGACTCGCCGTTGAACGAGAGCGGTGGGCGCTCCCTGGCCCTAACGAGGATTAGCGGCGTAGAGCGCGCGCACGACCGGCGAGTGTGACAAAATGGTCGACGAAAACAGCGCAGGTTACCATGGTGACGATTATTCACAGGACAAACTTATATGTCACTCGCTACCCTTTGTCCCCCTCTTTTTTCTTCCTTTTCCCAAAAGCCCTAGCCCCTTCCCTCTTCCTTTCCCTAGGCCCCCGTACATTCCAGCCAACGATAAGCTCAGACGGCGTCAGTTCAAAGTTGCCGACAGGTCTCCTGTCAACACACATACACCGCGACATCACGAGGTCCCCCCGGTTCTCCCGAATCAGTCGCAAAGCCGCCGACAGATCCCCTGTCATGATGGAAGCATGGCGGAAAGCAGCTTGCTGGAAATAGAAGTCTATATTGCATTGCACTTGTGTGAAAAAGTATTACGTATTTTTGTCTTATTTTCGTGCAAAAATAAAAACAGCGTTTAGAAACCGAACACTGTGCTCCGAAAGGGCATAAAAAACCGGGTCAATCTGAAGGATACGAGGCGCCTTGCGTCACTCGGCTTGTCCTGGTTCTTGTTTTTCTGGAGTCTTTCAAACGTGTATGAAAAATTGTGAACTGACTGACTCGACTTACCAGATTAGAGCAGTCCATTTTCATTACCACAGGCTCTCTTCAAGTGTCTTGCATATCTGACCTTGTACTGGTCCATTTCTATTTTCGGTTCCTTTCAAAACGTGAGCGCTAAGCCACTAGACCAACCTACCACATTCATAATTTGCGGGAGTGGCGAAATGGGTGATAGACATCGAGATATTTTTGGCTGTGGCGTTCTCCCCCATGTCGCGACGGTAAACGTGCACGAACTAGAAGAAAAGACCCATAACCCGTGCGGTGGTAATATGTCCAAACTCTGCAATTGTAAGTAGTTATAGCGCGCCATCCATTAGTTAAATTTAAAACCACAAAAGTGTACAGCCCGGCGACTCGCCGGCTTTGGCAATTAGGTCTCTGCAGGCACGAACGGGGGTGCGCCAGCTTTGGTAGCGAATGGGCTAGCGAATGTTGTACCTTCAGCCATTTTCCGACTTTTAGTACACGGCAACGTTGTTAAAATACTCAGATGGGAAAGTCACCGCTGAAACCTGGGCCTCTGGCGTCCACCGAGACCGAGCTAAATACGACAACAGCGCCATTCTTAATCTTTTTTTCTTCTTCTTTTTTTTTACTGTGGTCACCTTGAGCTTGCAGAAAGCATGTTTTTGCGTAAGAACAAACGGAAAAAAAAGCTATTTTTGTCGTAAATTCTTTTGGAGTTCACTACAAAATGACGTGCGCGTGATATTTTCTAATATCTTTAGCTTCAAGGTTTTGCGGCACAATTAATACTGTTTTTATACAACCTTGTCTCAGCGGGGATTTCAGGTAGCGCGTCCTGACCTGGGCGCATCCTAACAGAGTGGTTTTAGTAACGTTGTTACATGGTTTCCTAGGCAACATGGAGCTCGAAGCAGTGTAGGCCCATTCACACCGGCGGTTGAGTCGCGTTTGCGGACGCGTTTGCTTAAAGATTGAGTGGAATTGCTTGCGATTCGATGACGAAAACGGGCGGATCCGCTAAGCATTTGCGTTTTGAACGCCAGTGTGAAGGAGCAGTTTAAGCTGTGTCTTTGTCGTGTCGATCAATGTTGCGTCAGGAACAAATTGGAGACAGTTCACTACACAAAGTTGCGATGTATGGGTCTGTACTACAGTAATACCACGTTGTATGAGAAACATGTCGCGCGCTGCAGTCGCGCAACATATAAATTATGCCGCCTAGCAAACGTTGTACCTACAAACTTTTGTCGACTTTTAGCACATGGCTTCCTAGGCAGCATGGAATTCGAAACAGTAGCCTAACGCTGTGCCTTTGTCGTGCCGATCAATGTTGCCTCAGAAACAGATTGGAAACAGTTCACTACACAACGTTGCGATTTTCGCCTCTGTACTACACTGATACAATGTTGCTTAAGCAACATGTCGCGCGCTGCAGTTGCGCAACATTTAAATTATGCCGCCTAGCAAACGTTGTACTTGCAACCTTTTCCCAACTGTTAATACACAGTTCCCCAGGCAGCATGGGGTTCGAAACAGTAGCCTAACGCTGCGCCTTTGTCGTGCCAATCAATGTTGCCTCAGAAACAGATTGGAAACAGTTCACTACACAACGTTGCGATTTTTGCCTCTGTACTACACTGATACAACGTTGCTTAAGCAACATGTCGCGCGCTGCAGTTGCGCAACATTTAAATTATGCCGCCTAGCAAACGTTGTACCTTCAACCTTTTCCCGACTGTTAATACACAGTTCCCCAGGCAGCATGGGGTTCGAAACAGTAGCCTAACGCTGCGCCTTTGTCGTGCCGATCAATGTTGCCTCAGAAACAGATTGGAAACAGTTCACTACACAACGTTGCGATTTTTGCCTCTGTACTACACTGATACAACGTTGCTTAAGCAACATTTCGCGCGCTGCAGTCGCGCAACATTTAAATTATGCCGCCTAGCAAACGTTGTACCTGCAACCTTTTCCCGACTGTTAATACACAGTTCCCCAGGCAGCATGGGGTTCGAAACAGTAGCCTAACGCTGCGCCCTCGTCGTGACAATCAATGTTGCCTCAGAAACAGATTGGAAACAGTTCACTACACAACGTTGCGATTTTTGCCTCTGTACTACACTGATACAACGTTGCTTAAGCAACATGTCGCGCGCTGCAGTTGCCCAACATTTAAATTATGCAGCCTAGCAAACGTTGTACCTTCAACCTTTTCCCGACTGTTAATACACAGTTCCCGAGGCAGCATGGGGTTCGAAACAGTAGCCTAACGCTGCGCCTTTGTCGCGCCGATCAATGTTGCCTCAGAAACAGATTGGAAACAGTTCACTACACAACGTTGCGAGTTTTGCCTCTGTACTACACTGATACAACGTTGCTTAAGCAACATGTCGCGCGCTGCAGTTGCGCAACATTTAAATTATGCCGCCTAGCAAACGTTGTGCCTGCAACCTTTTCCCGACTGTTAATACACAGTTCCCCAGGCAGCATGGTGTTCGAAACAGTAGCCTAACGCTGCGCCTTTGTCGTGCCGATCAATGTTGCCTCAGAAACAGATTGGAAACAGTTCACTACACAACGTTGCGATTTTTGCCTCTGTACTACACTGATACAACGTTGCTTAAGCAACATGTCGCGCGCTGCAGTTGCGCAACATTTAAAGTATGCCGCCTAGCAAACGTTGTACCTTCAACCTTTTCCCGACTGTTAATACACAGTTCCCCAGGCAGCATGGGGTTCGAAACAGTAGCCTAACGGTGCGCCTTTGACGTGCCGATCAATGTTGCCTCAGAAACAGATTGGAAACAGTTCACTACACAACGTTGCGATTTTCGCCTCTGTACTACACTGATACAACGTTGCTTAAGCAACATGTCGCGCGCTGCAGTTGCGCAACATTTAAATTATGCCGCCTAGCAAACGTTGTACCTTCAACCTTTTCCCGACTGTTAATAAACAGTTCCCCAGGCAGCATGGGGTTCGAAACAGTAGCCTAACGCTGCGCCTTTGTCGTGCCGATCAATGCTGCCTCAGAAACCGATTGGAAACAGTTCACTACACGACGTTGCGATTTTTGCCTTTGTACTACACTGATACAACGTTGCTTAAGCAACATGTCGCGCGCTGCAGTTGCGCAACATTTAAATTATGCCGCCTAGCAAACGTTGTACCTGCAACCTTTTCCCGACTGTTAATGCACAGTTTCCCAGGCAGCATGGGGTTCGAAACAGTAGCCTAACGCTGTGCCTTTGTCGTGCCGATCAATGTTGCGTCAGAAACAGATTGGAAACAGTTCACTACCCAACGTTGCGATTTTCGCATCTGTACTACACTGATACAACGTTGCTTAAGCAACATGTCGCGCGCTGCAGTTGCGCAACATTTAAATTATGCCGCCTAGCAAACGTTGTACCTTCAACCTTTTCCCGACTGTTAATACACAGTTCCCCAGGCAGCATTGGGTTCGAAACAGTAGCCTAACGCTGCGCCTTTGTCGTGCCGATCAATGTTGCCTCAGAAACATATTGGCGACCGTTGCGCAAAATCCCCCAACACTCCCACAACATTCGGAACATTCTCGCAACATATCTACAACATATCAATGTTACTTGGGGTCTGTAGAAAACGGCAAGTACGCTTTGAGTTTTAGCCAAGCAAACACAGACACAACTAAGTTCAGGACTGAGTTGTAACGGAATACCGAGAGAAGCAATGTGCCTTTGAACACTGACGGAAAAACCACCCCCGCGTTGCAATGGCTTGTCCCTGCGGTAGATGCTAAAGTGGGCGCAGCCCAAGAACCAACCTGGCTGCCTGCCGATAAAGTACTTCGCAGCACTCACCGCTTCTTGGCTATGCCTGGTCGCGGACTTCACACCTGTCACACATAATATCTGACAGTTTAATTGACGAGTATGTGATGGTCCCGGAGATAAATGGCAGTATTTCTTGAGTGATAAATCATTTCCGCGTGTTTTTTTTACCTTAAGGCCATTCCACTGAAAAAAAAAAAAAACAGTATGCGCGTGTCCTACATTGTATCGCAATACCTCATGACTTAGCTTTATATATGAGTCAGGTCCAGATGTACCGCGTGAAAAAACAAATCAAAACAAAACGTAAGGGTGGCCTGTAAAAATTCACTGTCACTGGATCATTGTATTTAAACAATTTCTCAATAAAATGTTATTTGTAGAAATCCAAAGTCTGGAGAAAAAGCGGCGCATTTGGAAGCATGAAAAGAAAAGGGATTCTAGATAAATAAAATAAAAAACAAGAGACAAAATATAAACAAAAGCGAGAGCTGAAAAAAATATAAGAAATCCGCACTCTACACACGAGAGAAAGAAAAAAATGTAAAAAAAGCGGGAAACATTTTTACAAAAATGGAATCGTGAAAAAAAAATGATGACTGAAAGAAAAGAATCACTTTTCGTCGTGCGTTTAGTAGAACAAAAAAGACATCTGATTTTTCTTTTTTTTTCACGGGTGGATGGGTTTGCGGCAATTTTTTTTTTCTAGAACGATGCACCATAAAAAGAAAAAGATAAAATCCCCAACATTGTGGGCTATTCGCGAAAATAAGTAAAATCGAAGCAAATGGTTCGCAAACTTCCCAGTCGCAAAACACTTGAGGCGTTATTGAAAAGAAGTTGAAAAACTGAGAAAACGTCTGCGGTCTGCAAGTTTCTCTGCCTTGCATAACGAAAAAAAAAGCTATGCAGCAAAAATGACACAAACAAACCATAGAACGCATCAAACAAAAAGAGGCTTTCTACTTCTTTTTGTTTGACGAAAAGTCGTAATGCCTCATGATCAACTGTACTTCCACGTTTGAAGGGATCCTCAATCGGATATCGTGTGATTCCTCCTAGCCTTGCTTCACTCCAAGATAGTTCCTTTACCTCAAAAATGTCGGCACCGTTGCACTCTGCAACGTAAGCACATGGATACCAAACAAATGTAGAAAAAATGGGGGACATTGGAAGCTCACGCACCATTAGAAACTGACGTTCTCTCAAACTTAATATCAATTTGGCTTCCTTTTTTCTTTTTTTTTTCTCTCGTTTATTTGGGCACACAATTTTCTGGAAACCGCCGAGGGTAGCTGAAACGTTAAACTTTCCGGAACGGATCAACAAACTAGACGCTTTCGTGAGATTTGCCGTTATATCTGTCCTTTCTGTGGGCCGTCGTGACTACCGCGATGGAGGAGAATAACATGGAGGACGAAAAACTGCGCTTTAAAGAATTTACTTTGTCTACTCTCCCGCAAAGCATTAGGAAGAGCCAATTGCTGCAATCTACGGGAGAGCTTGGCAAATGAAATAGCTGATAGCATAGTAAAAAAATGAAAGACGTCTACGATTCTCGGTAATGCTGAAGAAGACGTCTACGATTCTCGGTAATGTGGAGAGGACAGGACGCCTGTCCTCTCCACTTCTCCCTCCGTTTTCGTCCATGTTTTTTTGGCGTATTATACCATAATAACGCTTCAAGGTTTATTTAAAATCTGAAATTGTACATTGCGTTGTTGATCACATATTCAGAAAATAAAAATAAATGTAATTTAAACTTTTTAAAACTATGTACGGATGGGAATGAACGTAACCGATTAATCGAATCATTAATCGATTAAAGAGTGGCGGTTAATCGGGTGAAAACGTTCAAACGACGCCCAGCCCTGGCCTTAATATGTAGCAGGTTACGCTGTCAAGGCGAATAATTTTATTTTATAGTCACTGACTATCTACAGAAACGCAAAGCGAGGCGCAATCTGTTCGCGCCTTTTGGCTTAGAGATTTTTTCTTCGTATGTTCCATCGGCTAATGTCGCAATACCAGTGAATGAGGAACCGTAAAACGATGCTTGGCGCTTATCATGGCCTGCGTTTCTAAAGTTTTAGGGAGTATGCATTGTTAAAATACCCTAAAACGTTTCATCTTGTTTCAGCTGTAAAGAAATACTCCACCTGGTGCAACGCCACCGTTAAGCTGGGTATTCAATGCTCGTCATGCAGTTATGTGTGATGAGTCTCATAGGGACGCGCGTAACATAGAACGATGTTAAATCCGTGTCAAATTCAGCCTGAGCGTAACGCTGAATGTTCGAAGGCTTGAATTTACTCGCTAGGCGCGCCTTCTGTACAGGATAAGAGCAAGTTTTGATTAATATTTGGCACGGGTCCCGTTATTGTCAAAGGTTTTCTTTGCGAAGAAGTAACGATGTCTGACTTCATCTGTTGCTAGTCCATTTGTATTCAGCATTTCAAATGCATTTTATCGTAAGATGTAACATTTAAGGCAAACTATGACAGAGTCAGTAGGGAACATGACGCCGGGCCTTATACTGACTTAGCATAACCGTTTTTTTCTTGAAGTCGCGCTGCAGATTTTTATGCAGATTTTGCTTGTGTAATTGGAAATCAAACACCTCCTCACCTTAAAATTGCGTACTATCCGCATACATTGACTCGCGTTTCATGTGCATAAAAAGTACAGATGTTTTCTGCTCGTTGAAAAGTGGAGCGAGAGACGTCAAAGTAGAACAAATCTTTAAACTCAACCCTTTTCTTGTTAAGGGACCGAAATGCACAGGCTAAATGCATCATGGCGAGGTTGCTCAACTGAAATAATAAGTGATAATAATAATAATAATTATAATAATTATAAACACTATAATAATAATAATTGATAATAATAAAAATAATAATAAATACACTCCATTGGTTAACGTTCTCAAACAAAACTCGGCGGAAGCACCTCAATGAGCAAACATACTTTGAATGTTACGAGGCCCACACCTCTTCCTCGGAACAACAAAAGAAAACAAAAACTGCTTGGTGGAGATGCGAGGACACGGCACCATTACCTTTTTATTCCCTCCCGTCTTCGCGAGAACACCTCCCATGCGCAGAACCCGCTCGTAAATTATAAATTCGCTGCTTTTAGTGCTCAGCCGGGGACAAACACGAGCCCTCGCACATCAAGCAAGAACACGCCCAAGAGCTCGCACAAAAGAAGCTCACCCACAAACGTCCGCGCGCCTTCGCTTTCACCTGGACACACACACACATACCGACACTAACGCGATATCACGCACACACGTTGACACACACATACACACACATGCGCCGGCGCGGAGTGTACTCCGTTCACCTCTAAGCTGACAGTGCGTTGAAAGCTACGCACACGCAGGACCAATCAACCACCTGCCTTTTAACATATGACTACACTCTCGGCGCGTAGTAATGGGCGAGAAAGTGATCACGTGACAAAAGATTGACGTGTGATTGGTTCCAACGAGCGCGTGGCTTCCACCGCACCACCAGCTTAGGGCGAAAGTGTATAGGGCGCCTGACGGCACACCAACTTCGGGTAGAGTCGGGGCTGACAAAGCAACGCGTAAGCGGTCGGCAAACGGAGCGAACACGTTGAGTACTCTGCTGGCGTGGCGAAAGAAGAGAAAGCGCGGAAATTAATCGAAAAAGAAAACACTATCAAACAGGGAAGCCATGAAAGCTCTTTCCTGCTCTAAAGAGGGTGGCCCTTATATTTCTTGGCTCGTTCTCGTATTTCTTCTCGAGAAACGCGGAGTGTGTTTGCGCGTGAGGAGACAAAGAAATAAGATGCGGAACAATAAAATGAGACGACGAAACTTGCTACGCTATTTTTTTTTTCCTCCTGTCTTTTTATTATTATAACCCTGTTTGTCCTTTTGATGATGATATCGCTTGCTTGTATTTTCTTAGCTTATCATTAGGCGTTTCCCGTGGAGTTATGTTTTTGTTTCACGACGACGGGTATCTGAAACGTAGCGGTAAGGATGAGTATCCAAGATCGGCGACGCGGTTACACGTCGTACTCTTTTTTTATTTTTTACTTTCTTTTTTGCTTCATTTTTTCCTTCATTTCTTGATTACTGAACGCTTCCTTTTTTTCCCCTTCCCTCGCGTTTTTACCTTTTTTTTTTCTTTAGGGTCTTTAGGCGTTACGTGGTTTGTGCACATGCCCCTTTACCTAACACATACGAGTTGCTTCTTTACATTAAGCGGGGTATTTTTATGTTGCGTCATTTGCCGATAGATGCCATTTGTGCACATGTCTGCAAAATGTGCATTGAACCTATACAAATACAAAACTTCGGTGGAACAAAATTCAGCTGTGTTTGATATTCGGTGTGTTGTGTTGTACTTCGTCTTTTCTCGTTTTTTGTTTTTAAAAATTGTTTTAAGTTTTTATTAGCTCGTTTGCACCTAACCTGTTGTGCATTCTCAGGCTTCATTCTAGTTGGATTTGTTTATCGTTCATTTTTTACTTTGCAGATTTCGTTATGGCTAAAATGGTTTAACTGGTGCACGTTGCAATGCACCAGGGTAGGTTTCGAATTCGATTAAAACTTTTTTTAAATTATGTTGCTGCATTTTTATCTCATTGAATTTAAGTACACCAGGTTTATAAATTCACAAAGTGTTTAATAAGTTATATTTTTGTGCACTTGTTTAAAGGATAAAAGTTGTTTTCACTTTCTGACTAATTCTAGGTTTATGTTTACATTTTTTACGCAACACGCAAACACAAGAGACGCCTAGAAATTTCGCACGGTGAAATCCACCCGTAGTATACACCTTTGGCGAAAAGTTGAGCTTGCTAGGTGCACACGTCAATATTTCCCGGATCGTTTTACACGGTAGAGTCTGCTTCGCTATGAGTTTGCCCAAGAGAACGCCGCCCGGAGTGGTTAGAACCTTGCATAGAACTCCTCAAGCATATTAAGCTTTTGGGAGCGAGATGGAAACGGAGTCCGAAGCGCAGACGTTCATGACCGCAGGGGTGTCGGAAGAATTAATTAGGCCTCACATCTGCCGTGAGCACTACATGCATTTTGTATCATCGAACAAAATAAGCAAGTAAACAAGCCAGATATGGTGTTCGACGCTCTATGTGTTGCATTAGCACGAACAAAACTGCCTGTGAGGCAGATCGACTTGTGAGGTTCACAGCGCAAGCACGGCTTATCAGTTCTACCAACAGCTCTGCTTGAATTCCCGGCAGTCTATTCTTTTTTTGCGCCCAATAGGTTATCGCGGCCCGGGGGGAGGGGGGGGGGGGGGGGGGTCGAGGGAGGAGGCGTGATTTTTATACTTTGACAGGCGTTCCTTGGGCTATCAGAGTCGCTTACTGTACTTCAAGATCAGAGGCACTCTCTACTCGTTGCACGACTGAACCTTGCGTTATTTTCCAACAAAAAAAAAAAGTATATGCAACGCTTGCATTGATCATTAAATCTGTAAGAATATAAAGGACACTACGCTCTTGCACAACCAATTCAGAGACATCTCCTTCCGCCTTCTACTGGGCTCCCTTTTCCCGTATTAACAAACATAAGATAAATTTAAAAGAACTTGAAGAAACAGCCGTCGGGGACAAAAACACATAATTGGTTAAAACCGAAAAACGCCGACTTCAAAAATGTTGTGCTCCAAACGCGGACTGCCTTTTCTTTTTGTAAATCTGTAGTTTTGTTTTCAGGTTCGTCACGCGCATTCTTTCATCTAAGATCAAGCACCTTGCAAGTTCGGAATCAATGGAACTACTGACCTTGGAGGCAGTGGCGTAGCCAGAATATATTTTCGGTGGGTGTTTCAAGGTGCTGGTGCAATCACACACACAATAAAAAATATATATATATAATAAAGTAAAATTTTGGGGAGTGTTCTGACACCTGAACACCCCCCCCCCCCCCCCCCCCCCCCCGTGACTCCGCGCCTGCTTGGAGGACAGTGACGACTTGAGAGTAAGGTGACTTAGTCGACCGCCACAGATTCTCATACTGTATTCGTTCGATTCAGCTCGGAGCCGAATCTCAGATCTTGAAACTACACTGGCGGTTGATACCGGTTGAATCTTGTGAGAGAAGCAAGCATAACGTTCTTTCCTAGTGACAGACAGGTTTTTTCCCTGACACCGGTTCAGTTTTTGACATCACAGCGAGCACAGTGGTCGCAGCGTGGAAAAGAAAAGAAAAATGTACGGATGATAACGTGAAAGAGTACTCAAACTTTGATTCATGTTCGGATTTCCTGTTTGCAAGTGCTAAGTGTCCCTCAGAAAATTTGCAGTTTCTTTCTTTTAATTACGAAACTACACTATGGATCGCCGAAGGCTCATTCTCCGCTAGGGGTCCGAACCAGATGCCAAAGTCTCAGTACTAACCGTTATTTCACTCAAAAGTTAGAAGTGAGTTTTTTTTAATTTTAAACTAGACAATAAAGGTCATTTATGCCCGTTTTCGGTAACTGGCGCCATAGAGCTCCACGTATTCGAAAGCTCGGTTGGCCGCCATTTTCCCACTGAACATTTTAGAGCACTTCAAACTTTTTACTAGGAGAACGGTTAGGGCCGAAACTTTGGAATCTTGTTCGGACATCTAACGCTTCATTTGGGCGTGTATTAGGCGTTGGGCAATGCGTAGTTTAGTTTTGAGGTGAAAAAAAAAATCCTTGTACATTTTTTGGGTGGACACCTGTAATCTCGCATTATGATGTGCGTAAAGCGTTACGAGCAAGTACACACAAATGGAAGGTATACTTTAACTCTTAGTTCTACATGAGTTTTGAACTTTCACCGGGAATAACCGTTTTTAACGTCCCTACGAAACAAATCGCACAAGTAAATCGACTATCATATATATATATATATATAATGTTACCACCGAAAAACATTCGCGGACATTCCTTTTAAATGAACAGCGGTAAATGTATGGCCACCAACACAGATCGTTTTCTTTTTTTCATATCGCAACGAGATGTTTATATTCAAATTCATCCATGTTTACAAAACTTTTTATATACGGTTCTGGCTTTGGTCAAGGTTGGGCGCCACTTATAATTAAAACAGGGAAATTAAGGCATGTTTATTTAATTTACCTAAGCAACGTACAATAGAGTCTGGAAGTTACTCCTATATAATTTTCTTGCACGGGCAGTTTTAAGCTACGTGTTATCTTACAAGTAGGAAAAAAAAAAAACGAAATGCCTCGCACCACCGAATTTCCTTTTTTTTTTTACCTCCATCAGTTGGAAGTAGTTTCCCGAGTACGAAAATGATTTGAAGATCCTTGACGCAAGTTGGTTGGCCGACCTAGACCACTTTCATCGTCTAAGACGCACACGCCGTGCGGATATCATTTTCCCGGGGAACTCTTAAGCAATTCTAGTTGAAGATTTTTTTTTTTTTTTTTGAGGGGGGGATTTTTGTAAACGGATTGCTTCAGTCAAGACGGTGCTCGATCAAATCTAAGCTGCCCTTTTTATGTTACGGCATTAGTTGCTCGTGAGCCCCTTATTTACTGTTTGGTGCATTAGTGCAGGAAAAAAATTACACTAACTTTCAAATAAAAAACAAATGTTAACGTCATTCCGTGGGTCATGATCGGAATCGCACGCTCTCTTATCTTTTATTTTTTTTTTTGTCTCGCTAGCGCAAATGTTTTTTTGATTCTCCTAAAATATAGTTGCCGGCGCTTCTATGTATCCCTTTCCACTTTAAAGTCGCTGTCGGATTGCTAATACATAGTACAAAAGAACATTTTGCCGACGCTGTCGGAGGCGTGCTTCTCTCCTCGTGTGATAGTCCTACAACATTATTAAAAAAAAAAAATCTTTCCCACAGAAATGTTTGAAGCGTTCATGTGTATGAATTAAACATGGTTCAAATATGCCCGAGGCGTGAGCGCATGATAATTCTGTCATCATGTATGCAGTCAACACCACGTCTCTTGTCCGATGTATGCGCAGTCTGACTGCGGGGGATCTACATAGCAAATATAAAGTTTCAAGTCTCTCAAACTTAAAGAAATAGAAAATTTCGTGGCCCTTCGATTTACCAGTTCTTTTTTTATAAATACAAACGCACGGAATCTGTTTCTCCAAAGAGTCGTGAGGCAGAGCTGGACTAGCTGACAACGCGAAGACAAATATCCCAATTTAAAAAAAAGACTTTTTTTTTATCAATGGTTTGACAAAAAGAAATCTTACTTGCACCCTTCAACTCCGCGTTCCCAAAGGACATGCAACGTTAGGGCAATTGCGCCTATAGTTACAAAAATGACTTTTTTAAATAATTATTTTTGTAGAATAATATTAGATTGGAACGCTCTGCCTAATGAAGTCGTCGGACGCACCGATGTGAAGTCGTTTGAGTCAAACTACGCGATTGTTTGCCTCCTTGCATGCTTGTATAATGTGTTACATTTTGTGCATGGTGACCACCTTCCTTGTGCAAGTCTGAGGACCCGTACGAGTGTGTGAATGTGGTATTGTATTTGTTTTGTTGAAATATGTTTTTTTTTTACTCTCCCGCGTTGACCGAAAGGTTCGCAGTATTGTAAATGAATAAACAAATAAAGCTGGGCGAAGACCGCCAGGTCACGGCGTTTATCGCGGTTGGACGCGTGTTTTACCGCTTTCTTGTCAAATCTAGAGATAAAAATACGTCGTGACACTGCGTTTGTTGTCCGTGTTTCTTATTACTGGTCCGCGGCCAATCAGATTGCGCCATTTTCCGATAAGAACACCGAGGAACCAATTACAGAGCAGCGTAAAGGGCCCCGCCCCGCGTTTTCGAAGTTGTCAGAGACGGTAGCGTTTGGCCCTGCTCGAACATCGGGTGAAACAGTTACATGATCTCCACCATACTCTAAAAAAAGCCCGTGCATCTACTTTCCCGCACAACACTCGGAGAGCCAATCACCGCGACTTACGGAGGCAGCTCAGCGAACGACGATGTCGAAACATATGTTTAGACGAAAAAACGCAGTCTGAGTTGTGACATCGAGCAATGCAAAACGTCACACTTGCACTGCTTAATGTCACAACTTAGACTGCGTTTTTTTTTTGTTTGTTTTTTTGTCTAAACATATGCTTCGGCATCGTCACTCGCTGAGCTGTCTCCGTAAGTTGCGCTGATTGGCTCTCCGAGTGTTGTGCGGGAAAGTAGACGCACAGGCTTTTTTTAGAGTGTAGCCTCCTATTTACTAAAAAAGCCTGGCAGATCGCCACGAGAAGCGGCCACCGAAACGGAAGAGGTGGAGCGGCAGACAACGGATGAGAGGAGAGTCAGGTGGCCGGCGCCCCGCTGCGGCCAGACGCCGAAACACACTTCCCCCGAGTGAAAATGTGTGTTTCAGGTCCTCACCGCTGAAAAAGCTGTGCACTGATGTCCAGGTTCAACAAAAAATGGCACTTTGATGCTCTGTGCTACCAAAGCCTCGCGCTCCAAATCTACGACCGGGCGCTCTATGGCTCCGTCTTCGAAATGCCAGGCTTTGTGAGTAAAGACGAGGCTAAGTCTCTACCCAACTCGGTGCGAGGTGAAAAAAGAAATAACACGCAAACGCATAAAAAGAAACTAAAAGATCGTTGTGACGGCGCACTTTCTGCCTTTGTTTTATAAGCCGCGAAGAGCACACGCCAAGAAAGATTCTGAATGCCGCGACGTTGAGCTTGTCGTGCAGATTGATAGGCGCCGTCGGCCCTTGGCATGCGCCGCCTTCCCCACCTTCTAGATAACAAAGGGGTGGTGCTGAATTTCGCAGCGTCACCCGACGGAGACCAAGCGCGGGGCACGAATCAGCACGAGTGCCGTGTCATCGTTTGACTGAGAATCGTGTTCTTAACATTTGAACACATGTTTCGGTCGAACGCCGATGCAGCGCTCGGGTCAAATTTGTTCCTCCGCGTCGGCCTTCGTTAGGTGACGCTGAAAAACTCAGCACCGCGGCTTTGTCAACAGAAAGTTGTTGGCTAGAGAAAGTCCTCCTTCTTCCTCCTTGTCGCGGACTTTGAATTGCCACAAGACAGCAGGCGGCATTCCTCGAAGGATGCCGCTACATTTCCGCAACTCCAGAGAAGGTGGCGCCACCCAGCGTAGAAGACGCGAAGAGGCAAAGCGCATCGCTAGTCTATCCGAGGGTGCGGCGAAAACTGGTGCGGCCTGGGCATATAGGAGCATATAGGAGGCTGTTGTGCGGCCTTTGTCTAATTAGCCAGTTTTAGTAGACCATGTTTCCCCCTCCGCTAAGCCCCTCCGCTACCCGGAACTCTACAGTCAAGGCCATCGGCACGAAGGCGCAGTGGCGGTTTCATCGTAGCGGAGGGTTAGCGGAGGGGGAAACACGGTCTACTAAAACTCCCTATTCTAACGAAAGGTCTATTGGCGGCGTGCGCGAACAACGGGGGGCGCTTCCCTAGCTATCATAATCATCCTCGTTTGTGACGTCACGGTTAGGACAAACTGGGACATACCGCGCGGATCTTGGATCCCTCGACTCGTCAGTTCGCTTCATGCGGTGTTTGAGTAACGCGCGGAAGAGCCCGTTTCACGCGTTGTGTTAATTTGGTGAATTAATGTTTTTAGTAAGATATTTTACCAATGCTTGAAACCGTTGCAAGCGTAGTTGTGCTAAAAAACACTTTTGGTGCTGAGGTGTTGAAGCGCTCAGATGGTGGTGTGCTGTTCTCTACCCCAGTACAAAACGCTGGAGGATGAAAATAGAATATCCAGAGCTTTACCCCACTACAACATATACTGCGGCAAATAGGTTGTATTTTTTATTATGATTCGGACAAAATAAAACTAAAAAGGGAATCTCTTACCAAACTGAAATTAGGAAAGCGAAATTCGAGAACCTCACGCGTGTGTAGCGAACACTTCAGTGAAGGCGACTCCGTGCATCCCGTTGGTTCCAATGTGTTCTGTGAGCGCTGGTATCTTATTAGTTCTAAATTAATTCCTTTTTTTAATTTTGTAAACCAGCAAACGGACATTTCCTCAAAATAACTGGCCGGAAGAAGCGGTGGGTGACTTGCGGAGTCGTTTTAATAAAATCCCTTCTTATCCACGCTGTCGACGCGAAACGCGCGAAACACCCTCGCGGTCTAAGTCTTAAATTGCCTGAACGTACCGGGCAAAGTCTGACAAATTAAAAAAATATGAAAGTTTCTGCTTTTCTTTTAAGCAGAAGTTGCGATGCAACAAACTTCTCTGTCGTGCATTCGATGCGGGAGAAGCTAAGTGTCAGTTGCTGACGAGCATTTGCTCGTCAGCAACTGTCGATTTACACTTGGATAGAAGAATCGATATCGGCAAGCTCAACGTAGCTAAAACAATGTACGTTTTCCGGAATTTCCAGGGCGCATGAACAGCAGCAGTATACAAGAGTCCGCCATTTTTGGTGGCTTGGTGAATCCGGCTCGGGACTGCGGGAGCTAGCGGTGGTCGCGCGTTTCGAAGTTCTGCAACATGCCCCAACGCTGTTTCGTTGTCGGCTGCAGCAATGACAGCAAGCGTTGTCGAAGTTTATGTTTCTTTAGGTTTTCTTCTACTAGCCTGCACCCGGCGAAGCGGTAGCTGTGAATTCGGGCGATCCGGCGAATTAAATGCGGACGGCACGTTAACGCAGTCTTCAAAGCACTCCCGCGCTTGCAGTTGCCACTTCGAGGAAGGTTCATGTTTTTGTTGCTTTATTCTTTATTGGCGCGAAAATGCAGGTCAGCAGATTGATTAGGCATGCTGTCATGTTGCCTACGTGCCACGCTGAGCGAGCGCCTCGGAGTTCGCGTTCCTGCGTTTAGACTGGCGCAGGTTTTTGATCGCTAAAGTCACTGTCTCGCGTTGCTACCCAAACGGCCTGTCTGCATTTTGGTTGTTGTAAACAGTAGAATTGCCCATGGTTACCAAATAATCATAGAACGTC
Source organism: Ixodes persulcatus (assembly GCA_013358835.2). NCBI lineage: Eukaryota > Metazoa > Arthropoda > Arachnida > Ixodida > Ixodidae > Ixodes > Ixodes persulcatus. Next base: position 200,342 of record JABSTQ010008191.1, on the reverse strand, counting down.
GAGATAAAGCGGCTATGCTGCGCAGTTTGGTGCTACGTGCACTCACGGATAGAGATATGGGAGCTGCTGTTTCACTTCCACGACCGCATCTGATGGTCTTGTGATTAAATAAGAAAGAAACAATCGACTGGATGTGTTGTCGTCATGTATGTATTGAGTAAAAAATTATTTCGCAACATTGTCTACACGCGCGAGACTCAAAACAGACAGGTGTGGCCGATTTTGTGTTCTTTTTTCAGGACCTACAGTCACACACAGTTGTAGCCTGAAGTGGGGTGACATTAATGCCTAGGCTCGCTCTGAAATCGGCGGCTGCACGTAGAGATCTCGAATATTTATCAAAGATGCATTTGAGTGGTGAAGTTGACCTTGTGAAAATTCAAAGTGTTGCTCTTTTCGAGTAAAAATCGAGAACACCAAACTTGAAAGGGTTCGAACGGCACTCGCAAACGACTCTGTAGACCGCGAACGCGTCAGCTGTTGACACGGGCAGGTTTGTTGGTTTCAATTTTCCCAGGATTGGAGCTACGTTATGAAATTTCTCAAGGAGAAAACCTCCACTAAAGTACACTTTTGATGAAAATTTAACATCGCTACGTGCACTCGCCAAGTTTTTCGGACGATTTTAGAGTGAGCCTTCACATTTATGAAAATACTTCTTGTCAACGAAAACTGGCGAGTAGGTTAAACAAATAACTCGCTATTCAAAAAACAAAAGCTTGCCTTAACCGTAACTTGGTGTCGAATATTTTGTGAATTTACTGCCGATACTGGATATGACATGAATCCTAGTTTATCGTAAACATTTGTACTTTCTCATTGGTCGAAGAGAGCTTCAATTGTGTCGTCAGACACAACGGGCGCCACGGCGAAGTCCGTCGTCCATCCATTCGGCAAAATGTACAAACCGACGAAGTCCACCGTAGTCAGCCCACTCATCGAAAACATACCTAGTCGTCGATCGTGTTGCATAAAAGAAAAACAAACGCTGAGCGCGTTTACCGACCGTGTTCAGGCAGCCGGCATAGCTGGGAGCGGGCAGAACCGGAGCAAGGCAGGCCTTCAAAAACCTTTCTCCTGTGTGCCAATAAATGGCGCCCAACATTTGCGAAAAAGGCCCATAGTGTGCAGCGCTTTGCAACACAACTGTGCGCGCGTGCACAGCTAAGAATACATTACAACACGCCAATTACTCAGTGACTGAAAAACCATTTTCTACAGTAGCCTACATAGATTTAAAAAATCAAGAATCTGAGAGGCTGTGAATAGCCCCGACGCACGCCGCACAAGCTCTAATGTGAAGATCAAGGCTTGTTTTTAAACATTCTAAAGTTCTTTTTTAATATAAAAATCAACTGCAAGGGGTTGTTATTCATTAGAAAGATCACCCACAAAAGCATCATACACGTTTGTTAAATAAATAAACCGATTTTAATCGGCATATGTGCGAACTAACATAGCCATTCCGTGCTTTGACGTAGCGTGTCGCCTGCTCGCATCCCACCAGTTTCTTCAGAGGGGGCACCCGCGAGGTGGCACCACGAAAACGTCTCGCCGCCAATACAAGTGATACGGTTGGTCTGGGGAGCACTCCGTGCGGTATGTTCGTTCGTTGCCCGAATAAATGTGTATTCCAGCGAGAACCTGAGCGGCGATTTCATAAATATGGCGCACTCGCTTGTGGCTATCAGGATAAAAAAAAAAGGTAAAATTATGACTTAATGCTATGCGTAACTCGAGCTCAGTTAAGAAAAGAAAAATAATTTACTCATTTATACTTCTGCTCATTGCGAACGGGGTAAGTTGACTTACTCGTTGTTTCTATCTACAGAGCACCATATATGCCAATATTTTGTTTATTTTTTATATTTTGACTTTAAAGCGCAAATATGACCTTCTACTTGGTTTGGCGTTGCAAATGCGCGTCTACATTCAAAATGACCGTTGCACAAACTTTAAATAAATAAATAGATATAAAAATACGTGATTATTATTCCGCCTCAGAACATATCCTATCAGTTCGAGCTTATCGCACAAGCTCTTTTTTTTCATTCCTTTTCATTCCTTCAAACACAAATCATTTCATTGTAAGTCATGCTAAAGCTGCAAAGAGAACGCAAAAATAAAGAATAAAGATATAAGAAGAATTTAAAAACGACGTCACTCACGATGTCGATGCAAACGAGCTTGGCTTCTGTGTTGACGTAATGCGAGATAGAGACGACAAAAACGAAGGAAAGATGGAAATAAAAAAATATATAGATAGATAAAATCGGACATTTTAACCAAGCGGTGAAGTTCAAAAAGGGAGACGAAGGGACCCGAAACAAAAGTACATGTAAGAAAGAAGGAAACACGAATGTAGTGAATGAAGAGGACCAGTAAGTAGGCTAGATAGAAAATGAGAGTGAAAAAGAAAGAAAAAAGGAGAGGCGTTATAAAATGCGAAATGCGGGAAGCTAAATAGAAAGAAAGACATGGTGTACGCAACTCAAAAGAGTAAGCAAGAAATACTCTTAAAAAGAAAACGGAAACACGAGTAAAAAGGAACAATAGGTAAGGACTGCATAAGAAAAGAGGCAATGGGAAAGGACAGCACAGAAGCCAGGGTGATATATGAGGGCTCTCGCATTGCGCTCGTGTTTCTTGCTCGCATATTTTGATCTCGGTTTTATTCCCCGCCGGCTTTCGCTGCTGTTCCGTCGTCCTCTCCCCCAGCGCGACGCGTGTTTCTCTTATCGGTGTCGGCTCCCGAAACAGGCGGCTACAGAAACGCGCTCATCAATAATCTTTTCAACTCGGTGTGTACTTTTCGGGTGATCTTCGCTCGATCTAAATATTGGAACAGAGAATGCCACTCCGTGGATTTGTTGACTTACAAGCATCATCGCTTTTTTTCTTTTTTTTTTCAAATTATTTTGCAAAGTTACATGACTGTTTTGCTTTCTGACTTGACGACCACCTGTTTTACGCGTCGAGAGGTTAACTACAACATTCTTTACATTTACTGAAAGCCTAACAAACTAAGGATGTTGTCTATTATGGTCGCGCTTTTTCAGTTCATGCGTTCTTGTTCTCAATAACTTACGAATCACTGCTTACAATACGCCGATGCTGGCCGCCCCCACTGGCAGGTGTGATGCAGGTTGCTCTTTCTTTATTGTCGCTCATCTGCACTGCACGTTTTGACTTACACGTCGCATACCGTGAACACGTGGCAAATTAAGACAAGGATGGCGTAAAAACTTAATATGTGAACTAACAACTCGTCACGACAGATGAGCTACGAAATTCACACGGCCTTTTATGTTATCCCTAAGGCGACTTGAAGGCGAAAGCCCAAGCGCCGATGCATTACAGACAGACACACGATTTACTTTGTTTCAGGTTGTCTTGTTTGGCATTCCCTTTATTTGTTTCATATGTTATTTTCAGATTTCACGCACACAATTTCTTGTAGTCCTCTTACTTCTCATTTATTCCTCTAATTAGCTTTCTCGTCCTTCTTAAGTAGCTTTGATTACTCTTACTTCTCTTTATTTCTTCTTAATTAATTTTAATTCCTCTTCATTCTCTTTCATTCCTCTTAATTCTTTTTATTATCCTTAATCCCCGTTCATTGCTCCAATTTCTCTTTAATTACTCTTAATTTACTTTAATTTCTTTTAATTCACCTTGATTCCTCTTAATTCGCCTTGTCATCCTTCTTAATTGCATTGCCTCTAATTCGCCAGAGTGGTCACGTAAACGTTTTGGCGCCTTTCGTGTCGCCGACGTGTTTTCCCTCAAGGACTTTGAAGGTCAACTGAACGATGAGACGTATAAGGCTTTCACCTTAATAAAACATTTACTTGGGAGAAGAGCGTGTTGGTTAAAGTCAAGGATGAAGAAAGAATAAAACAATTAAAACTGTTGAAAGATGTGTCGTGTCGTCCCAGTTTTAATTGTTTTATAAAATATTTACGTGCTTAAACTCGCGATGGCCGTGTTCATTTACACTCCTAAAAAAAAGCTAGCTAATTTTTTAAGTGTCTGAATTGACGAGAACACTCTTTATTCGTGGCGAATATCTCGGTGTTGTGTTAACTAACTTGCGTTAAGAAGAAAATATATATAAAAAATGAAAGCCGTTTACAACTCCCTGTAACGCCGGGTTAGAGCGCAGCTCTTGAGGAGGAGGATGGAAGGGTACTGAGGGATAGGTGACTCCCTGAGGTCACGTGACCTCAGGGGGGTCACGTGACCTCAGAGGGTCACGTGACATCCGGGGGGTCACGTGACATCAGGGGGTCACGTGACCCCAGCGGGGTAACCCTCATGACCCTCGTGAAGGTAACCCTCGTGACCCTCGTGAGGGTAACCTTCGTGAGGGTAACTCTCATAACACTAGTAACCCTTGTGAGGGTAACCCTCGTGACCCTCGTGAGGGTAACCCTCGTGAGAGTAACCCTCGTGAGGGTTACGAGGGTTGTTACCTTCACGAGGATCACGAGGGTTACCCTCGTAACAGTCGTGAGAGCAACCCTCGTAACCCTCACGAGGGTTACGCGTGGTTACGCCGACGGCGACGCCGACGCCGACGCCGACGCCGCTCAAGCCGCAAATGGGCGCCTAAGAGCTGCACTCTAAAAGAAAAATATCGGAAACGGGAATTGTCGTGTTTTGCTTTCGTTGTACATTTATTTGTTCCACTGTTTCTAACCATATGTTTCCCCGTAAGATACTGCTCGTGAAAACAAGCAGAAATCGGAACTAAAACATGTACTGATAACCAAAAATAAAGCAAAGAACTTCGAACGGAACATAAAGTTGACTGTCAAAATGAGGCATCTCAAAAACTTTTTTTCCTACTTAGTAACAAGGTTACCCTTAGCTCTGAAGTAGGTTTGCATAATGATGCATTACGAGTGAAATAATTGAATTAGGCCGACTTCCTCACGGTAATGCAGTTACTGGATTCCCGGTATTGAAGTCACGTGTACACGGCGACTAGACCGAAGGTGGAGAGCGGGGTCGCGCTCTCCAAGTTTTCAAGTTCGTCAATAATTTATAGTGAACCGTACTTGGTCTGTATTGGCAAACGGGCTTCTATTCTAACGCTGATTTTTGTTTTACTTATAGGATATGCCTACTATCTGACCGCAGTCGGCGTAGTCGTAGCCGTTCATTGGTATGCATGCATTGCGAAACATTTTTAGCGTGAGCGCAAAATCAGTGCATTTTTTTTATATTTCCCAGATTCATAACTGGCACCAATCTTTAGGACTTTCCTCCCCTCGTCTAGTAGTTTTATGGCGGTTGTTACAATATAAAATACGAACTAAAAAAAAATCTGGCCGTTGCTTGTTCGTGCTACCAGTGTCCATCTGTGTGTATGCGGACATATGTTGATCCGACAACGAATGAACTCTTAAGGTGCCTAAAAACTTGATAATTGCTTCCGCCTTTGAGGAGTCCATGCCGGGACAAGGTCGGCGGGAAACTTTGCTGTTTATCAATATATGCAATACAAAAATCACCCTAAATTTATGGAGCTAATGAATCGAAATCCAGTATTTTCCAGTATAATTCAATATTAAACCAAGGTGATGGATTCACAAATTGCAGAGTGATATGGGTCATAAATTATAAAAAAAACTCAATATAGAAAAAAAACTTTAGGTTAAATACATGTACCAAAAACCCGCTCCCGATAGATCCTCTTCATAATGTTCATTTTTTTATATATTTACCGTGGGTGGGCGTTCATTGGGTATTTCACAATGATCGCGATGTTCGGCATTAAAATAATAAATAAAAAAAACGACAGAAAAAAAGGTAAAAAATGTCAACAGCAGAAACGGGCAAAAAACAAAATATCCGTAAGGATGGATTACCTCCATCCATAAGGATGGAGGTTTTTCTCCGGACACCTTGATTTATCTTAACAAAACAATCGGCAAGTAGAATAGAAAAAAAAATAGCGATGCAGTGCTCCACAAAAACACGAACCTAACGAACTTCCCAGCAGTCTCGTAGGGAGAACAAAAAGCAAACAAAGCAAACGATGCCTGAAATAGAAGGCGCTTACAGGGAAATAGGATTAGTAGTTCCCAGAATACACATAGTGCAAAGCGGCGGGGAAGGGGGGGGGGGGCTCACATTCATGCGTCGGATCTTCTCGGAGCGACAAGAGGATGGGAGTCGGCAGAGACTCGCGTGAAATGTTAATCCCGTGTCACGGGTTATAATGCCGGCGCGGATTAGCTTCTCCCGAACTGGGAGTGGGGCTTGACTGTAGATTGGCCTCCCGTGCTTCAACATGAAGATAAGGACAGGGAGAATAAATATAGGGAAGAGGGAGAGGTATTCTTTGTTCAACCCTAAGCTGACTGTGCCGGGGGAAGCTACTTGCCACGTGATTCACCACGTGATCACGCTTTCGGCCACACCAGCGCGCGGAAAGTGGTCTCATGCGATGGAATGGAAGCGGTTGATTGGTTCGGCCAGTGTGCAGCCTCCACTGCACTCTCAGTTTAAGGGTGTATAGAGTATAGTGGAAACACTAGAACAAGAGAGGATGAACAGATAACGAATAAGGATAGAAAAAGATTAGGAGTAAGAAAGGGAGATTGGGAGCAAGGGTTTAGTAAAAAGACAAGGAAAAATAGATACAAAAACAAAGAAACGAAGAAAACGAGGTAAAATAACTTTGGAGAAAAAGGTACTAAAGTAAAACAGGGAAGAAAGTGGGTGTAAGAGAAGTGATAAAACAAAAACTTGATGGAAGAAAAAAGGGGCTATAGGAATATCGAATGATAAAAAGATGTGCTTACAAGAAAGGAACTGGAATGAAAAAAAAGGAGTAAAAATGTGGGGTGAGAAAAAGCCTGAAGGAAAAAAGAAAAGGTTACAAAGACTGAAACAGAAAGGCACAAGGAGAAAAAAGAAATAAAGTAAAGGAGGAAAATCGCGCGAGTGGTCTTAGCAAAATGCCATCGTGGATTAGTAGTCGAGATTCGTTTGTTGCAGCGGATGTTGTTCAAGCAAGGCATTGTTACACGCCTGTTTGGACACGGTTTTTTTTTTTTTTCGTTTTTGGAGCTGGGCTCCGGGCAACACCGCCGCCAGTGCGCGTTGCAGCGTCTCGAATCGAGCGCGACGCTAGGACGCTGAGACGCCAAGACGCGTGCGCCTGCCGCTTTGCGGTGACTTTCATCAAGATTCAGTGTATTTGCTGCTTGGGATGGGTCGGCCCAGGCCTTGTCCTCTAGGTAGTGTCAGTGCTCCCGAAGTTGCCACTCCGGAGATGGAATTCTTGCAGGATCATTCCCCGCTTTTGCGACCCCGGAATAGAATGGGAATGGAATTGCGTCAGCACTAGAGGGGAATAGTAGGGGAAAGGAATTAGATGCCTTTTGCCAGGAATGGAGTAGGAATAGAATGGGCTCGGTTCTTATGTGAGCTGTGTCGATTTTCGGCTAGAGATGAATATCGACACAGCTCAAATTGCGCCATTAGCCCGTAGGCCCTATAGGGCCTGCGGGCTGATGGCGCAATCCGCTAGCGCATGACACGAGGCTCTTGAAACAGTATCATTGCACCGCAGGTGACTGACTGCTTGATTGACTCACTGGCTAATGCTCCTTCAAGGATGTAAATGAAGCGCTCCCGGTGAAGCAACTAAAAGCGGATATTTGTAGACGGGCAAGGTGTCGTTGCTGGTGCCGCGAGACGCGACAAAGTGGCTGTTTTAATCATTCGCGATTAGCCTGCAGCTTTTGGCCAGGGTGTCAAACCGAACAAAAAACCGGAGCAAAAAAGTTATCTGTAAATAAACCGCGGAACAAAACTGCAACCGATATCAAAAGTTTGATATTGAACCCGAACCGGAACGGAACCGTAATCACATGTGGCAGTTACTGGTTCATTGGAAACGGTTCGGCGTAATAAAATCTGAGCCGCGCCTTCTTGCGCGTGGCGGCACGAAGACATTTAAATACTCGTGAAGGTGGCATGAGCGGCTCGGGTTTGACAAAACTAACGGCAGCGATGACATGGATACAGCTCAATAATAATGAAACGAAAAACACAGGGTCTCGTATGTTATCCCTAAGACGACTTGAGGGCGAAGCCCGAAGCACCGATGCATTAAAGACAGACACATGATTTACGGGTGTGATACGATACCTCTCCGCTACCCCATCGGAATACTAAACGAAAGGTCGCTGGTTCGACGCCAGCAGCAGGACAAAAACGAAAAGTCTTTTCGGAGAAATAGAGCGCCTCCGCCGATTCTGGCACAAGTAGCGCCATCTCGTGGTCCAGTGGCGAACCGTCGGTTTTGGTGCCTTTTGTGTCGCCGGTTTTCGTACCTTTCGTGTCGTCGTCGAGTTTTGGTAGCTTTCGTGTCGTCGACGTCTTTTCGCTCAGGAACTTTGAAGGTGGACTAAACGTTAAGACATATGAGGCTTTCGCCTTAATAATTATATTTAACCTCTCTGTGCAGCAGGAATTGCCGTTGGCGTGGAGACGTCCACTTTTATACTTTGTTTCATTACGATAGACCGCAAAGGACGCCACGAGCCACTGGAGCTCATTCATTGATCGGAGGGTGTCACGTGTTTTTCTGGTTGGACGGAGCGACGCGGAGAGCGGGAACTCACGAGACAAGCTACAAAATATGGATTGGCTCGTGCAGCTAGTAGCGTCTATCGCGTTGCATCAAAGGTGAAACGGAGTATATCTGACTATGCCAAGCGGCTGAAGAGCTATTCTTTGTGTTTGTGTTTGTGTGTGTGTTTGTGCTTTCTTGCTGCTATGCAATATTCTTTAAGGACAGAGCAAGCGAACATAAGCATCAAAAGAAATCAAGAAGTTGGCAGCTGTCGGCGAATGTTTTCCGCGGTGGCCAAATCTGAAGGCGCCAAGAGGCGAAACTATATTGCGTTTACCCCGCTTCTTGCAAGAAGTGCTGACAGCAGGCGCACGACAGAATACACCTCTTCCTGCATGTAAATAGAGTTTTATGCCATAGTTACACTAGCTCTCTCAAGTGTCATTAAAGGGGTTATGACACGCCAAAAATAAAATATGAGATAGCAATACTCCTAGGACCCTTTGTGAGTTCCTATAGTCCTAATAAATTTGTATTGAAAATGGTGCGATAGTTTTGTGGATAAATCGATTTATATGATGGTCCCTCGGAGGGGCGGATCCGGGCGGAGCGGTAGGCTGGCTACGTAGCCAGGAGGCTGGCTACCTAGCCAGCCACCCGCGTGGCGTCCTCTTGCACGCACTCACAGACTTGGCTCTCTCTTGGCGTCTCGAGCCTCAGCTTCCTCGTTTACCTTCCGCGTTTCGAGCATGCGGTCCGTGACGATTACGTCTACGGCATCGCTCGCCTTGCCAATGTGTTCGACACTGATTGCAGCAGCGATGACAGTGATTGCCATCAAGAGATGTTGGAAGCAGTTCATTTCGACTGCGACCCGCTGGCGACCAGCTCCTGCGGCGGCGAGTTACGGAACGAACTCGCCGTGGTCACCGTCGTTCGGGAATATCTTGCAGGCGCATGCAGGGTGGAAGCTCAATGGGCCGGTGGCGGGAGCGAGAATAGCGTTTGGGTTGCCGAGTTGCGTGAGCGGTTCTGATCGAACCGCGGCGAGGAGAACTTGGGTGATCATGGGAGCACCTAGAATGAGAGAGCGTTCATGATCACGTTGGTTAATGGACACCACGGTGTGACTAACCTGGGCAGTATTGCCTGGTCACCAGATGAAAATGATAAAAATTCGTAAATTGATTATTGCAATTACGAGAGCTCTAAAAATCGCGTAACTTGGTGTATATACTAAGTAGCCTATTAGTATTCCATTTCAAGAATAATCTATCCGTTTATTTTTCGTGTCATAACCCCTTTAAGCCAACGATCGTCGACATCTCTCAACTGTCATTGAGCTCAACTAAGATTGTGCGGTGTTGCTCGGTACTTAGGCCTAACAACCCCAGCCGAGATGCGGGTCAAGGGACATAGCTGAAATCGAAGCGAAACAAAACCTGTTGTCACATTATCTTTTTTTAAATATCGAAACAAATGAATTATATGCGTACGTTTCATTAAGAGCGAAGTAAAATATTTTTTGTGTGTTTTAGTAAAAAAGCGCCATTAAAAAAAAAAAAAAAGTTCGTTATTTATCTATGCAGTAGGTGTTTAATGTGCCGGAACATGGCGACCTTGTTACCCACTGTAGACGGGAAATGTAGCCAGTGCAGTACGACTGCTAGCCTGGGGTCTTTCACGTGCACCACGTAGTAGTGATACACCATCGCACGCCAGTGCAATGCTCATCCAGATCGAAATTGGCAGGGGTGGGGATGGCACCCAGCGTCCCTGGGTTCTGCAGAGCGAGCTTTCGCTCCACGTGCTCTGGGCTGGTGTGCGCTAGCCCACTCGGCCACCGATCCCCCTCGACAATAAGAACGTTTCACATGAATTTCAGCAAAAGCGACTCAACGAAAGTGTTATCGGCACCGTAATTATAATGGCCGCCCTCGCCGAGTTTGGATTCCGCGACGTGCCATGATCGTTCTAGCTGCAGCTCTGGCCCCGTATCATACTTCTTCGGAGAAGATGTGCTGCTACAATACATTCTAGAAAACTTCCCCAATCTTCCTGCAACAGTAAATGCTACGCTGGCTCTGGCCATGGACGCCGATACGGGGGACGACGCCATCTTTAGTTCTATCTGGGTGAACCTCTATCCGTTATACTCCGTTTCCCCTTATGTTGTATCGCAGCGAAGGCAGTAAGTGCGAGCTCATAGCCTTGGCAGCTGCCCTTAATGCACGAGAGCTTGTACCACCAGAATGTGCCCTAAAGCAAAGAGCTCGCGCTTGTAGCCATTCCCAGTACATCTTAAGGTGAAATAGAGTAAAACTGAGGTAGGCCAGCTCAGAGCCGTTTATTGGGAGAGTTTGGCTATACATTGGTTTGAATAGGCGAGCATCTCGGGGCCAACCACAGGGCTCGAAACAGCCCTATAGTGGTGGTCGTGAGCTCTAAATATACGACACGACTAGTTTAAGCCGTTTTAGCGTCGTTAGAGTGAAAAGTATAACTCTCGGTGACTGAAAACTTGCCACATGTGAGGTTTCGTCATGCAAATATTCAAGTGTAGAATAAACGAACATGCGCTCCAAACCAGGGCCGACTTGCTAGAAACAGCGTCTCAGCTGAGACGGGGAAAGAAAGCACTGCCAAAGCCAGCGCACTAGCCGAGCGGGACTCCGCGTCTCGAGACGCTCGCGCGTCCCACCCTGCACTGTTTTCTTTCAGCCAGTCTCAGCTTAAACGCTGTTCTAGCAAGCCGGCCCAGAGAAAACTGTCACCGATACTCCATCTGCACAAACATCAGCAGTGCAGACAAAGGCATGGGCACGACCGCGTGGCTTTGGAAATTGCCTCCTATGCACGAGTTCTCGTACAAACAAAAGCATTTCGCTGAGCTAGGCTCACGCGCCTGTGCCTTTGTCTTTACTGCAGACATTTATCACGTTTTAAATGTCGTTTGCAATATTGTGACGTTTCGGTCTCTTGATTGGTCGACGCTGTGTCGGACCTTTAGTTTACGCTCTAACCGAGGGAGGAGTTTTTGGCGCTGGCGGCGGCCTTTGCTCCGCCCATTGTCCAAACTCTCCTAATATACGGCGCTGGTGTGCCCCTCTGTAAGCAGAGAGGCGTGAGGGATAATCACGGAGACAAGGTGAGATGTTTTGTTTTGCTAATTAGTCTATCGTCTCATCTTAGCATGGACTAACCGCAGAGGCTGTGCTAGCGCGAGACGGCAGCCTTAACTGGCGCTTGCGCTGCACGAGCGCTCGCACAGCCGTCGAGGGGTCGCTTTTAGCACGTGCGGTCAACAGTAGTCCATGGTAAGGTGAGACGAGGTAGGGGGATCGGTGGCCGAGTGGGCTAGCGCACACCAGCTCGGAGCACGTGGAGCGAAAGCTCGCGCTGCAGAACCCAGGGATCTTGGGTTCAATCCCCACCCCTGCCCGTTTCGATCTGGATGATCATCGTACCGGCGTGCGGTCGTGTATCACTACTGCCTGGTGCACGTTAAAGACCCCAGGCTAGCGGTTGTACTGCACTGGCTAAATTTCTCATCTACAGCGAGTGACTCGTCGCAACATTAAAAGTGGCTGACCAACGGTTCGCTGTTAAATATCCACACAACCCCAATGGACCTTTGTCACATACCGACGGCACCAGGCGGTGGCTGCACGAACTAAAAATCGAGGAAGTGACCTACCTGCGCTACCAATCGATAATGGGAGCTACGCTACCAGTTTCTTCGCTCTCCGAGCAGCGGCGCGTGCCCAACGCGATTCTAAAGAGGGGGATCTGTGGCGTCCACCCAAACGTCATGTTTTTCTTTCCGTCCACTTTCTTTTTTTGTGTAACACAATAGACCGATCTCACCAAGCGTTCCACGCATGCGTGACGCCGCCATAACTGTAGTTCTTCGGAGGCAGACGCCAGCTCACGAGACAGCTCATGCCGCCTCGTGCTCTGCTTGCGCAGACCTCCAGCAGGGTTGTCGCGCGTGCAGAAAGACTACAGCTCCCACGATGCATGTCGGCAGCGGTGGCGTACTCAAACTAGCTGGTGAGATCGGTCTATTCTATATATGTTGCAATTACGTGTTCTACTCGCTGATCCACAACCTCCTTCCGAATTTCCTCGATTTCTAGTGCCGACTTCCGCCGCTTGGCATCGAGTGCTCACGCGTGCGCAGAACGCTTCTCGGAAAAAGGTCCATTATTATGAGACGAGGTATAAAGCTCACGAGAGTACCGCTACGTGAAATAAAAAGCCTCGCATATGCGCGCAACTTTGAACTGCGCTACACCGCTACGTTGAAGCACGAAGCTTCATTCCGGTGAACCCTGGTCAACATCTGTTATCATTTTTGTTTTCAACGTGTCTTTCTTTGCTTTTCCGAGGAACCCTGTCTTGCAGAAAAAATGGTTGATCGCCATAACACTAGATGAGGGCAAGCGCTTCGCCATTTTGAAGTACACAAATTTGTGTTCAAGAATCTTTAAGAAAAAAAAACATATCTGTCAAATATCGATTGTGGTCATCGCTTCTTGAAGCAAGATATTGTGCCAAGCGTGTTTGGATTTAACGTTGCAAAAAGACTCCCGAGGAAGGCGCCTCTTCAAAGGATGCCGCCTACACGCAAGTTTCCAAGAGCGGAAAAAGATGCAACCGGATACATGGGTGCAAACGGCGTCGCCAGCGAAGCTTCAACAACTGCTACGACCCTTAACGAAAGCGTCGACGTTGACAGAAACCAAACCAGCTATGCTGTCGAAGTTAAGGACAGTGCTGCCGACGAAAAAACAAGGGACGTGATCGCCGACAGAATGAACGCTGCCGCTGACATTCATGGGACCTGCGACTTGATAGCTGACTTCGACAACGCCACTAATGAACACGGCACTGAAATCTTCATCACTAACACGGCCGCTTATCCCGCACGAGGCTGGTAGCAGCAGCGCTAGCACCACGGACTACGACAGTCGCCATATCAATGGCCGCTCCCCCCGCTACCCCTCCAAACCAGCGTTGCCTGTCGTACTTCACAAGACCGCCAAAACTAGCGTCTCACAGTTGCCGGAAGCGATTTCGGGAAGGGTCTATTGAAGAGAACGGAGACATTTTTAGAAGGAAAGGGCATGGGCGAGAAGGAATTTCTCTTCCCTATTTCAGACAATGGTTTGCCCTATCTTTTAGTATACCGGGACCTTAAGTCTGGTTCAACTGGGTTCTTCACTGTCTTTACACGTGCCCCGGCAAAACACTGAAGCAGCTTTAGGCTGTCAGTCGAGCGCTGCGCCTGACACCGAAACACATAATTTCTAATGTTGTTGTCCCCACGGTTTTAGTTTTAAAATTTCCCGCTAAGGGCACGACGGTTAAATTTCTTCCCCAATACAGCATGCGCATTTCGTTGAGCGACTTTGACAAATACTGGTAGCAGGAATGTACGAAAAACCTAGGACAGTTTCTTCATGAAATAAGTCAGAATAACGGGCTCGAAATCCCTTCAGGGTCACAGACTGTCACGAGTGCCGTGACGTGTTACGAGTGACGTCACGTTACCACACGTGACTAGTTTTGCTGCTGAGGCGAGTGAAGTCGACTTTTTTTGTTTTGTTATATTAAACCTAACGCACTCAAACAAAAAATATAAACAGGTGTGTTTTATCACTATTTAAACATTTTGGGGGAAATTAAGATACGTTAGAATTAAAAAAAAATCCAGGTAACGGTCTTTTTAATATTTAGTCCTAATAGTGTTCTATATTTTATTTTTGATCCATATTTTTATTTTAGTTAGCCTCGGAGCTTCGATATATTACAAACTATTTTTACTTTCTGACTACAAAAAAAAAAGTTATGAAAATTATGCGTTACAGTGTCAAGTTCCAATTAACGATAGCCGCTATAAAAAAGTTACGATGATAATTATACGTTACAGTGTCACGTTCAAATTAATGACAGTCGCTACTACTTCTTCTTCGTCGTTTAAAAAAAAATATTAAATTGAAACATGCACGAGACCTACGTTACTAGACGCTCGAATACCTCGCACACTTGTATTACTGCGCTCCGTGAATCTAAATGTGTTAGAGCTTTTGTTTAACCCAGACACAGAGAATCCGCCACATCCCTCTGAAAAAATAGCAGAGCGAAAATTGAAGAAAAAAAAGCTTTTTTTGTTGTTGCTGTTTACGCAGAAGAGAAGCTGCAGACGAACCATCCTATGCAAAACACGGATTTGCCGCAGCACGCATCACCGTCAGACCAAGCAATCCTCCACGCGCGCGCGCGCGCCGATATGTTTCGGGAGTGCCACCGGGAGAACGAAGGATGCCGCGGATGCAGAGAGCGTCGAGAAAAGGGGATATGATGCTGCGCTGCGGGGAGAGACGAGGCGGGCTCTGCTCCAAAGCCGTACCGAATCTTGGAGGCAGTTCCGTCGGCCGAACACGTAGCGAACGTGATCGGCATACAAACCGGGTTCCCGCGGACTCCGTTTCACCTTCGACGACGGAGCACAGCGGATGCTACGAGCCGTTCCAGCCAATCCGATGCACCGTCCAAGGGTCGCGTGACCTCTGGGAGAGGGGCGCAGCGACCAGCTGTAGAGTGCATAGTCACGTTATTCTTGTCACGTGGTGCTAGGCGTGGTGAGCATCGTATAAGAGAAGTGTGGTGAATCAAATCAAGTAGCTGCATCTGAGACGTTGCGTTCTCCTCACTTTTTTTTTTCTGCTTCCGTCTCCGGCTTTAGTATGTCGACGTGACATACATGATCGGTGATTGGCTGGGATGCCGCGTAGCGTTTGGTGCGGTCCAGCCCAATGCGAAACCAAGGATGGAATAGCCACCCCCGCCGGAATTTTGGTCGAGGTGCGTCCGTGGCCGCAGCTGCCGTGTCGTAGCTGTAGCCGGCGTACGCGAGGCTCTCCCGTGCATTTCGGGAATGAATTCCCATTGCGGGGGGCTCTTTCCCCTAGCTCGTCTGCCTCGTCCCTTCTTGGCGTCTGCTGAAGCATTCATGGTGCCCGTGTGTGTAGGGCCGGCACTCAAGCTGCGATGGTCGGTGCCGATCTGTCCGCTTGTTGGGCTCTCTTTATGCGCATATGCATGCGTGTGTACGCATGCGCGGGGGTGTGTAGTATAGATACGTTGCAACGTTAGTACCTATACATTTGCGGTAGTTTGTGTTTTTGTAGGTGGGATATGGGCACAAAGCTATGCGTGTATACGACGGAGAGAAAAGATTTTGGTATTGTCGTAGAACTTGCTCCTTCTCCGCGCTTGGAAGGGGGTGCAAAGTTGCGAGTCAATATCTATCACGAACACTTGGTCGCGGAACTGACGTCACTTAGGTGACGTCGGGTTGGGTGACGTCAATTGATGTCACGTGACCTGATGTCACTTGGCCTATACACCAATTCAGTTTTTCCGCTAAATTTGGCGGAAATATTGATATCATAGGACTTGACATCACGTGAACTATGCACACATTTAGTATCCCCGCTAAACTTCGCGGGTCACGTGACATAATCTTTTCTGCCGAATTTAATGGGGAAATAAAATTGGTGTGTATGTCACGTAACGTCAGCTCACGGGACATCAATTTTCCCGGCAAATTTAACGGGGAAACCAAATTGGTGTATAGGTCACTGGCCGTCACTCACCATTAATTTTAGATCAAAATTTAGCGGGGAAACATAACTGGTGTCTTGGTAAGGCGACGGCAATTTTTTCCCGCCAACCTTAGCTGGGGAAACTGAATTGGTCTGTAAGTCCCGTCACATCAAGTGACGTGATTTCGCTTATACCCTAGCCACGGGCATTCACTTGCACACTTGCCTTTGTCACACGGCACGAGCCCGTGAACGTATCTCCAGCTGCCACAAACAACACGTGTGGGACGAATGACCAAGGCACGGCTTCTCATGCATCAACCCTACCTCCCCCCCCTCGTTTCTAGTGCGTGCAAACCGCACGTAGTTCTACAGAAATCTATGCAGCATATAGCACACCCATACACAATTTTTTATTCTGATAAACAAATTGCAGAAATAAAATCTGCATAGCAGCTTGCTGTCTTGTTGTTTCACATAGCGCAGGTAACATCAAATTATACGCAGCAACCGCATAAAAACTCAACAAAGATCGTAATACTAAATAAACTACTATTTGCTCGTTCACTCAAACGATTTCTATTTAACTCGTTTCGCAGATTTTTTATTGTGATTGAAATAAGGTCGGTGTTATAGTTTAGGAAAACATCCCGCGTAGTACGGGGTGTGTATTTTAGTTATTGCATATAATTTCTATAAAGACAAAGTGGCACTGTCCAAATTTCCGCCGAGCGAGTTTGATAGACAATAATATGCTCTCTCAGATTTACAAACAAAGCAATCTAATTTTGTTTTTGTTTGTAATTTAGAACGGCAAAGGTTTTTTTTTTTTATTTATGCAGTACATACTTCGGACCTCAAGGTCTAAGCAGGGTGGGCGGAAGAATAAATCACGCTACACGAACAATAATTAAACATGGAAAAAGATGAAATAAAAAAAACAGCTACATAGGAACACAAACATACAAAATATACATATATCAATACCTACTATACAAGATCCCATTCACATAGTAATAGCAATCGCGCATGTTTCTTGTTGTTGTTTTTTTTTGCAAATATTATGGGAGCTATATATATATATAAGAGGGCTACACTCGTACTACAAATCTGCTAGGCTCACTCGGATAAGAACAATTCTAATGATGATATGCGAAACCAGTGGAAGAAAACAACTCCGGGGGTAATGAATTCAAATCGGTTATTGGTTGCGAAAAGTATGAACAATTTAATATATTAGTACGCGCGAAATATGGTGTTAAGGAGTAGCGGTGGTCGTGTCTTGTCGAACTAGTTGAAAGCTAACTAACGTATAAACAAGGATTAAGAGAAACCTTAGAATTCATAAGCTGATGAAGGAAATTGAAACGGGCGATTTGAAGCCGGAACTGGAGGAACGTTTGCATTAGCAGCGATGGGGAATCCGTGCGTTTGAATTTACTATGAAAAAACGAACCGCGCACCTTTGAACTTTCTCTTTCTAATGTCAAAATGTTTTATTTTTTTAATTGATTCCAGCCTACAGAGCAGTATTCGAGCTTATATCAAACGAGGGAAACGTAGGCTAAAAATTTAACGTTTGGCAGGGGGGCCTTCCCAAGTTTATGTCGTACAAGACCGAGCTTTCGGAAGGCTGCAGAGGAAACGCTATTTACATGGTCGGACCAACGGAAGGTTATATTTATGATAACACTAGGGTATTTATATTGATTAACTTCAAAAAGAACAGTAATTATTTGAATCAAAAAACACTAACGGGTTTCTTTTTGTTTGCAATCCGTAGAGAAACTTTCCCCCGAATTTAAGTTCATTTTACATAGGTCGCACCAGTTCTTGTATAGCACATAAACTTGAGCTGAGCAAATATTAATCAGATGGTGAAGTTCCACTTTCAAATAATACACATCGTCCACAAGTAACCTTATACTCACAGACAGATCTACAGCATCAACAATATCATTAACATAAATTAAAATAGTAGCGGCCCTAAGACGCTTCCCTGAGGTACTCCTGATGTGGCATTCAACGTCTCCGGACAACAACCGCCCACCTCGACGAACTGTTTGCGAGTGAATGTGTATGAACGAACCCAGACGACGATTGCTGAAAAAAGACCTATGCAGCTTTGAAATTACTTTACATGGGAAACCCTGTCAAAAGCTAAGTCTCAGAAGATACCCCCCCCCCCCCCCCCCGGGCCGGCCTTGTCCAGTACCTGTGGAAACTCATGAATGGTAGTTAGTAACTTCGTGATGTTCGAAAGACCTTTTCTAAATCCGTTTTTAAACTGAGTCAATGAATTATTTTCACATGGATGTTGGCTGGTAACGTTTCCAATTATGTGCTCTAAATATTCACAACTTATGCATGTTATGGAAATAAGTCGGTAATCGCTCGGAGATAAAGAGTCCCCTTTTTTGAAAACTGGTACGACACGTGCCGTATGACGGTCAACTGCCGAGATACCTGAGGAAAAGTAAACGCAGAACATGATAGTCAAAAACTTTGACGTAACTTCTGCGTAGCGGCGCAGAAATGCTTGCAGTATGCGATCTGGGCCGCACGACTTTTTTGCTTCTAGCTTTAACAACATTGAATGTACGCATTGATAAGATATAAAGTCTGCATTAAGAAGAAGAGACCTCGTCATATGCTCGCGCGTCAAGGACAAAAAAGACTGACCGGAAGTACTTATTGAACTGCTTAGCGATTTCGCCAAGATCAGAAATCAAAACGTCATTTACTTTAATCTTGTCTATTGACCTTTATTTGTTGCTAAGACACCTTGAAAACTTATCAGGATTGAATTTTATGAAATTAGAAAGCATGGATGAAAAGTACCGCTCTGTTGCCTGTTGCACATGGGTTCGTAATTCACTCCGAAGTTCCAGATGTCGAGCTTTATAGTTTTTGTCCTTTTTTTTTAAATCCGTTTTAGGTAGATTATTGATCGATTAATCTATGAGTTACAACGCTCAGCACGTTTACGTACTCCAGGGACAAATGTGTCCAAGCAGGAACCACATCCTCTTTTGAATGTGTTCCAAAGAGTATTAACATCAGAACTATTAAAGTTGTCAATGTGTCTTCTAAAATACTGATGATAGAATTATCGCTGGAGCGAGAAAAAAATGTTTGACAATCTTAATTTTACCTTTTCTGTTGGTTGACTCATTTGTTAACGAACAAAGAAAATGAACAATTTCGTGATCAGAGAGACCCTTTTCAACCGTAATTGTATAGTTCGTAAAAGCTCGACTAAAAAAAACAAGGTCTAAAATAGAACCAGTTGACCTGTGCTCGCGTGTGACCTCACTGACGACGTGCAGAAGGTCGTAAGCGAAAATGATGTCAAAAATAATGTCAGTGCTCTCACAGGAGCCTGATGACAGCTTTACCCAATTGACATTGGGATGATTAATGTCACCATCAATTATTATTTTGCTGTTGCGGTGTGACAACAGGTGGTTGAGCCATTTCTGTAGAAATTCAGGAGACGAATTTGGAGGTCTGTGTATAGCATACAATATCCAAGAGTTACCCCATACGTTAACTTTCAAACACAAGCTTTCGTGATCCTCGATTTGGTCCAAACGCACAGCGTCAACATTGTCTTTGAACAAAACAGCATCCTTCCCGCATCTCTTCAAAACATTTTATACGAGATGCGGGAAGGATGCTATCATCATTAATGTGGTCACAAAGTCATGTCCCGGAAATCACTGTGATATGGGGCTTTACAGTTCTAACTCAAGCTGCTCAACCTTGTTCACAATGCTTCGATAGTCTACATGTAAAACATGAAGTTCTGTAGGATCTCTGTTTCCCGTATGTCAATTTTACGTTTTTGGTAGGTTTATTAATACGTTTTTTTTGTATTTTTAGGTTGGAATCTGATTGGCGTAGTTTTACTGGCATTGATTTTTAGCACGTTGTCTAGAGACCAATTTTGCAACACTGCTGATTTCTCATTTGCGCAGTCAATTAGGTCGTCACTACTTTTAGCCTAAAATATAAGCTAGTGTCATCCGTGTACATAACAATTTTAGCTAGTAGATTTATGTGAATAATATTATTAACGTAAGGCTTTAAAAAGCAAAGGTGACAAAATACTTACCTGAGTACCTCAGGCTATTCGACCGTAACAAAATTAAAAAGTATAACGCGTATCATCGGAGACTTTCTTGACACTGTCGCGATCGAATAAGTGTTCAAATCAGGGCGGAGAATAAAAATCAAAATGATAACAATCACTGTTTAAGAAATAATGTAAATCGGGATTTAAATCCCACCGGTTTCACTAAGATGATTTTATCTGCTATATATCATTTGATGCTCAGTGTACATTTTTTTTTACTTTAAATTAAAAAAAAAAACAATTGTCATGCAAGAATGATTTGTGGCAGGCTGACCACGAACAAAGAGCAGCGCTCTTCTGAGCAAGTCAGAGCAACCTTCTTCTTGCCTTGCGCTACGTTGGTCAGCTGCGTAATGTTCTATGACAAGCAAACCTGAACGCGAAAGGAAAGAGAACAGAAAAGCTAAGGTCCTATAGAGCAAGAAAATGGGAATGCGAAAAAAATATAATAAACATTTTCCACTAACTCAGAATATCAAGCCTATTTTGTATGATGGAGGTTATTTTTTTAAGAAGTTGTTGATTAAACAGCCATTTAAGAACTTAAATTAGCCGTAGTTTTGTTTTTGTTTGTTCTTTTCAGTAATCTCACAAATCATTAAATCAATCTTCAATGTTCAAAAGTGCACCTTGTTGGAATGAACCCCTTTCTAGCTACAGTGATTTAAAATAATAACTCTGGTTTAAATCAAATACATCTTATTTATTTGAACTAAAAATAATTATTGTTTTCCCACCCTAATTAATCTAACATGCTGTTTACGACGATCGAAATAAATAGCAGCCACGTATGTTCGCTTGAACCCCGAATAGTGTACATATCAAGTTTCTTTTGTAGTTAAGCATGATTTAAATAATCGAAGACCTTTGTAAAATTTATGAAAGAACCAACTCCCCCCCCCCCCCCCCCCCAAACTCTGTGGAATGAAATATTCTTGTTCGAGCAGAGCAAGTTCTGTGGATCGAATTTTTGCTGAAACCGAATTGATTGTTTTTAGTTATATGTTATGCTTATTAATGAAATGGGAGACACGAGTAAGTATTACCTTCTCTAGCCCCTTTCAAAATACCGGCAAAATAGAAATGGGTAAGCAGCCATGCGTGGGATTAGGGTGGAAGGTGGATGTTTGCGCACTGCCTAGAGACACTGACAACTCAAGACAGGCAAGGCGTGGTGAATGTCTATAATCTCATTCTACTATTGCTGCACGGCCAGTGACTTAAGAAAGGTGTCTATTTCGTAAATAGAACTATCATTATACAAGAAACTAGCATTATACAAGTGCTTGGTTCCATACGATGTAAAATATGCGCCATTCAAGTGGAATTTTGGTCATAAAAGTCTCGTCAGAACTACAAACTTCGTCTATCGTAAAATAGCAGAGCTTACCTTTTCCAATCCAACTACCATCGCACGGACAGTGTTACGACATGAAATGAAATATCAACATTCTCTAGCTTGTGTTGTCATGGTAAAAAATGCTTGTTCATGCTTATTCAACGAGATTTTTCCTTTCAACCCATTTTTTCATCAAAATATTATTCCTGAGCCAAGCTGTCATCGGGTTAGCGCCGATTATATTTAAAAGTTCCGATAGAGATGAGGAACCTTTTTTAAGTAACTTTAATAAAAACAAAGAAGTGTCTCATAAGATTTGTTAAAGAAACATACCAGATCGTATATTATTATGTTTTTGGAGCAGTTTTACAAGAAAACTTTTAACATCTCAATTATCCAGAACCTTAGAATCATTGATCGCCTTCCCGCTTCAATTGCCGCCGTCGCTGTATGTTTTTTTTTTTTTTATGCAAGTTCTTCTTAGAACTACTTTAGGTTTATTTATATTCCATATTTTTGTGCACTCCTTTTTTATAATGAGCCTCGTATCTTGAAAGAAAATTTGACGTAAAAAAATGCGGTAGACACACTCGGAGTTAGCATATTCCTCTCGTACAATTGCGTCAGTCAGAAAAGATTCGCCGGACCGGAACACGAAAGGATGGTGATCGTAATAAGCCCTGCTCCAGACGCAGAAAAGAATATGAGGACGAACGGTTGGCTTAGAATATTTTGTCCAAGGTGGCGCAACAACTTGAACAATTGTCTTCCAATGCGTTTTCTTTCCTCTTTTTTTTAGGCGAATGAGTTGAGTACCACTAAGTGCGTTTATATTCTATAATTCTAAAACAAATAGTGTCTATGACGGGTTCCACCAATCATAAATATCCGAGCGGAACAATTCGGGACGGCTGCCGACTGTTCGTTGATATTAAAGTCTGAAGAAGTTGGCTGCAAAGAGGAGCAAAGAAGATTACCCAAACGTGCATGGTTATCGTTTCTTTGTCTAGACCATTAAAAGCCTAACGGACGTCAAAAAATAGTTCGTCGGCTAAAAACATTCAGCGCGGAATAATTTGGTTCTTCAAATAACTTAGGTTTGAAGATATTTTAGAGAGGGCAAAGGAGTTCGTTCACGAATTCGTTGAAGTATTACGCGCCTTAATTTTTAATGATCAAATAGATTTACTAACGCACGCACGATTAAAAGCAGTACGAATAATGCTTGTACGAATATAGTACCGGTAGCGAAACGAATTTATATGAGTCACACACAAGCTTTTAAGGCAATTGACTTTAAAATTTCAAAGGTGATGAAAGTTGCCATCATGGCAGAACACGAAGATGATCATTCATCATTCTGCTGGTTAAAGACCATTCCAATAAGCACTTTCTGCGCAGTGACCTTTTTGTCTACTAGACAGTGGAACGCGTTCTTAACGTGAGGAGTACCATCTCTAATAAGAATATTAATATTAAAATAATAATAATAATTATTTTATTAATTATACACACACACACACATGTCTATATATATATATATATGTGTGTGTGTGTGTGTGTGTGTGTGTGTGTGTGTGTGTGTGTGTATGTGTGTGTGTGTGTGTGTGTGTGTATAATTAATAAAATAATTATTAATCTTATTTTAATATTAATAATATATATATATGCTTGAGCGTTGTGTGTGTCTGTGCGCGCGCGCGTGTGTGTGTGTGTGTGTGTGTGTGTGTGTGTGTGCATGCACGTGCGTGTTTTTAAAGCATGCAATTTTTTTTTTACGCAACCCCCAATCCCATAATTTTGTCCGTCCATCTGTCCGTCCGTGAATTGTTTGCTATCTTTACTAGGAAAATTCACGTCTTTTGGCCAAAGCATCAATTCCGTTCCCCCACTAAATTTAGTGGAAAATATATGTCACGTGACCTATACACCGATTTAGTTTTCCCGCTCGGGAAAATATACGTTACGTGATACACCAAACCCCTCACCCACTCCTTCCCCTCTCTCAGCAACACCTCGTAGATAACCGTAAGTGATGTTACTACCAGGGTGTTTCCAAGCATTTCATGCGTTATACGACTTTAAAAGTAAAGGTCGCAGTCAATTATTTTTTTTTTTTTTTGCAATAATCAGTTTTGGCATAAAAAGGTGTACAGCCAAAGCCTTTTAAAGTGCGATCAAAGCCAAAACTACAATGTCGAGTCCAACACTTGTAGTCTCTATCAGACTGAGGATTTACATGTACAATCCTAAAGCATTTTAACGTGAAACGTTTTTTTTTTTTTGTTGGCTAGTGGCTTTAGATTTTGTGAAGCCGGATTAAGAGAAGCCGTCGCCTGTGACGTCACACTGACTTCAGCTTCCCCGCTAGATTTAGCAGAAAAATTAACGTCACGGGACCTCAGCTACCATTCAGTTTCCCTTCTAAATGTAGCGGCAAAAATTACGTTACATGACTTCGTGTCACGTGACCTATACACAAATTCAGTTTCCCCGCTAGATTTAGCGAAAAAAGTGACGTCTCATGACCTCAACGCCAATAGGTGAGTGACGTTTGGCGACTTCCGGTTTCTTAAAAATGTTTGTTAAGCTGTTGACAAACGACGAAAATGAGCTGCAGGCTTGTCTAAGCATGGTTCTAAAAACTAAAGTCTGGAGGTTTCCGAACCACGCTTGCACAGGCTTGCAGCTCACTGTCGTCGTTTGTCAACAGTGAAACAAAATTTTCTAGGGAACCGAAAGTTGCCAAACGCCGCTCACGTAAAGTTTAGCGGGGAAAATGATGTCACATAATTCATGTCATGTAAACTATACACAAATTCACTTTCCCCGCTGAATTTAGAGAAAAAAATTGACGTCACGTGACATGATGACGTCAATGCCTCTGTCAGTGTTTTGTTGTTTAGGTCACGGGACGTCAATTTGCCCGCTAAACCTAACTGAGAAACTGAATTTGCCTATAGGTCACGTGACATGAAGTCATGTGACATCATTTTCCCGCTAAATATAGCGGGGAAACTGAATCGGGGTTGAGGTCACGCGGCGTCAATTTTCCCGATAAATTTAGCGGGGAAACTAATTTTTGAAAGGCCTCGTGACATCTTGTTTCTTACGTCAATTTTTTCGCTAAATTTTAGCGGGAAAATTGAATATGCGTATATGTCACATAACATGAAAGAGAGAGAGAGAGAGAAGGAGAAGGAATCACTTTATTATGTCTACGGATTTACCCACTAAATTTAGAGGGAAAATTGAATTGGTCAAGGTCTTGTGACGTCAATTTTACCGCTAAATATAGCGGAGAAACTGTGTGTAGGTCACGTGACAAGTCGTTTTCTCCACCTAATTTAGGGGGCGAAATAAACGGTTCAGAGACATACCTCAAAGTGGCCTGAAGATACTAAGAAAGGTAATCCCGTTAAAAAGATATGCATAAAATGTACATAACAACGGAGGTATGTGCAACAAAACTGTTCGGTGCTTTCGAACGACAATTCGCGACTGATTACCTCTGCCATCGACCACTTTCCTTACGCTGATGGGGGCTCGATTGCGCGACACGGGGGATAATTAATTGGTTCCGTTGTTTTAGCACCTTAATGTCCGACGGGTTTTACAACGGCGATAATTTCAACGGGCCGAAATTACCATACCTTCCCACTTTAGGTGGCAATTTTCGTAGCTCGCAAGACCCGGCGATAACAGACGCGA
The DNA here is from genome assembly GCA_013358835.2 of Ixodes persulcatus. Lineage (NCBI taxonomy): Eukaryota > Metazoa > Arthropoda > Arachnida > Ixodida > Ixodidae > Ixodes > Ixodes persulcatus. The sequence goes on along the minus strand of JABSTQ010008191.1, from coordinate 174,945 downwards.
TAAGAAGAGCAGCCCTTAAGAACCGTAGAGTTTTGTTATTTTTATATATATATATATCGGTTCTTCAGAAATTCCGGAACACTGCAGCAGCCGCTCCCTCTGTTCTGCCCAACCCTCTTCTTTGTATTCTTTTTTTTTAATCTTGTATGTAATTGAAAAATAGCAATCGAAACAGTACACTGCTATCTTTACGCCCGCAGATTACTTCACTCACCTTCGTAAAACGGTCAGTTTACGTTTATTTTACGAGATTCTTTTATGTCACCTTTCCGCGAGATAGGGTCTTTAATTTTATTTTCCCGATGTCTGCGATTGGTCGTGGAGTTCCCTTCTCCATGGGAGAGTCTCCGCTCGGATTGGACCTAGTTTGAGCGGAGGCGGCGCCATTGGTTGGATCAATAATGACGTCACGAACGTCTCCGGCGTGAAGCTTTTTACTTTTCTCCCAGGGCGGAGTCTGAGTCTATATAAGGTATGTCACAGCTTCAGACAGAATCTATATTTGGCGCCACGGGCTCTAGCGCGCTCTTCGGGACCGGTGGATTTATTAGACGTATCCGTCTGCATAAATTGTTCTTTTATATAGCCGACATCATGGGTCTCATAGGAACGAAGAATATAATCTTAACTGGGGTCCTATTTTGGTCAGCGCTAGAGCGCGAGTTAATTTTCCTGTCACGGAGCCAGCCAAAACATCGTTCGCGGACAGATTGTCTGCCAACGCGAGCGAAGAACAATGTTTTGTCTGCCGCGAAGCGTCATTCTCAGCCAAAAATCCAAGAAAAAAACACCGTACATCGTCTGCTATGTAGACGAACAAAAAAAAAGATGGATTGTCTGTTACGAAGCGAGTGCCGCGGCGAAGTAAGATCGAACGACGGCTTAAATTGCGATCGTCTGTTATTTTACGTTTCAAACAATCGACAACTCGTGCTTTATTTGAAAATTTCAGGCTGGTCTGCTTCCGTTGACGCACTAACATAAAGCGACGGATGAGAGAGCACTCGGGGCTAGCAGTTCAAAACCGCGAGACCTCTATGCTATTTTTTTTGTTGTTGTTGTTAGTGAGGCGTTTTCATTAAAATACTGCCAGATCGAGGATTCGAGATTGTGAACAAGTAAACCTTTCACATTTGTCGATTACGCGTGCCCAGCGAAAAGCTGTGACACACCGTCCAATCATCAGCGAAGATCTCCCCTCTCTAGCTCTCTCCTTCATCAAAATCGGACTCTGGGCTTCGCTTTTGGCGATCGCGATATCTGCGTTGTTTGGCTCTCACGAAGAGAGCCAAGTTATTGTTAGGGGACGATGCATGTGCTAGCGTGAACAAAAAAATGGAGGTTTTTCAGCTGCGAAATATCATTCCCAAACAAAATGGAAAACAAAAACTGTTAAATATTTATCCTTCACCTGATAACGAAAGAACAACAGGATTTCTTTTACAAATCGAGTTTCCTGGACAATTCGAACTCAAACATGGGATCTTCACGCCTTCAATTTTGCGAAACAAGCAATAAAAAATCTGCGCTTGATGTGCAAACCCGGTGTCGTTTTTCCGACGTACACAAGCTTTGATCCACAATGAACAATTAAAGGATCAGGACAAGCTCACCAGCGGTCGAGAAACCTGTCTTACCATTTGCGTGTAGGTGAAAAGTGCTCACCAAAATACAGCCCGATAGTGGACTCGCGGGAACGGATTGAAATTTTGATTGGCCTATAATGCGACGCTCGCCCAGCAAGAATCTGTGACGCCACATCCAATAAACGGCGGAGTAATTAATCGCTGTCACACTCGACAAAGTTAGAATTCCTTTGTGTACGTTGAAATACAAAGAAGAGGCTAAGTAGTTCCGTTTCATACCCTGAAGCTATAAAAAAAACTATTAATAAAAGCCGAGAATTGCGCACTTTGCGTGCTCCACTCTCTATATGCGCCTTTCCACTTCCTTCATTCACTTTTTGGCACAGGCAAGAGTTCTGTTCAGCAGGTTTTTAGCCAGACAACAGTCATATATATGTCGTCACAATTCCGTCTGCTAGCGCGTATTTATTTATGTCCGCCAAGTGTGCCAACAATGTTAAACATATATTTATATGTATAGTTTTTCACCGTAAAGGTATGTCTAAAAATAAACATTGGCTCGTGTGATTTTTTCAACTATGTGCTTTACACTTCGCCCCAAATATTTATAAGAAAAATAATAATTGCAGGTGTGACTAGTCGCAGTGACAACCTCTGAAGCCTGGAACTGGCCTGAAAGCTGTCGGAGATGAAAAATGTGTTCAAAATGGCGTGGCCTTCAGAATGTCACCTGAACAAAAAACACTTTCTGATATAACCAAAGCTTACAGTAAAAAAATGCGGGGTGGAGTGCCGAGGGAAAGCAAAATCTCAAGACCATGCATATAATTATCCTACGGCTTTCAGTTACAGTTGTAGCGGTATAAGAAACAAGCAAGAATCAGCCTTAAATCTCGGGTGGAACTGAAATGTTTTTTTTTTGTTTTTTTTTTGTTCACACGCTTTTCTACTATTTTGGCGCCCTTGGCTATTGCCGCACAGTCAGTGGCATTTATCCAAACACAGTCTCCCACAATATAAAAGGCCCATTCGCCGAGGCAGTTCATGTTGTGGTGCTATTCTCAGATTGGTCAAAATCAGACTATTTTTAGAAATGCATTAGAATAACTGTTAACGTACCCTCCCTCACCCCCGAGTAACGTGGGCCCGCCTGAACGAATTCTACAGAGGCGCCTGAAACTGCCTAGTCGAATGGGTGTTTCATAATATTAGAGACTGCATTTACGGGGGCCTATCACGACATGAAGCTAAGGCGTTGTACTGATTAAAGACGAATGGTGTCTGACTTTAGCTTGTCGTTATAAAGTAGTCCAGGTTTTATCATTTAACTGCCACACGTGCCACGTCTGCAGAGATCAATATCACACTCTGTGACTGTCTCGTATACAAAATTTGAAGCAGAATTTAACCAAACATAAAGTGCATGCAATACAATACTTGCAAACAGAAGAACAATGCTGTTAAATTATATGATTTCCTGGCCACCTTGTGTTTGCAGACAAGGAATCTGGCATCCCTTCCCAAGAAGACGCTGAACATTTGGTAAGAAAGTACTCTTTACGTTTCACATTTCTATTTATATATGCACGCATTTTCAGTACCTATTGGAGCAACTGTAACATATATGGCTAAGGGTAACCGCTAAATTAATTAAACTTTTTGAAATACCACTTGCTAACCTATCTGACTTCCTTTTTTTGCTTCAATGAAATATATTACGAGGAAAGTGTGAAATGAAGATGGAAATTTTTTGACTGCTTTAGTCGCACAGGTCGTCACCAGAAAAAATATCTGGCACGCGCTGGTTGCTTGCTTCTGGAAAGCTTATAACCGAAATCACTCGTTTTATCCGTCAAAGGGGTGTAACTATGGATTTGTAAAATTGAAAAGTGTTAAAAAAGTGTTTTTTTCTGTGTTATTTGTTTAGCCTTTAAAAGCCCTAATTTTCTGAAAAAATAAATCATATTGTAATTGTACATTACAATTTTATTTGTTCGACATGATCACAAAAGAACAAGGTTATTAGAAAAATCTATAGCGGTCTTACAACTCGCATCAAAGTAAAATAAAAAAAATCTTTTCGGCCTGCGGTAACTAAAATATCAGTACTTGATGATAAAGCGGAAAGAAAGTTTTTTTTTTTAATTTAAGTATGTTTTGGAAGCGTTCATATTATTGTGTAAAGATATATTGCACTCAGACAGGTGCTTATTGCGGTGGAAGTGTTATGTAACTTTGATTTCACTTGCAGGTGTACTCTACATAATTATTCCAAAGGCTGCATTGTGGTCTCCGTATATCTAACTTGTAGATTCAAAACAAATTTGTTGTGTTCAAAATTAAAACTGATTGAATTGAGAACGTATAATAATAATATTAATAATGATATATAATAAAAATAATAATATTCTTCATTTTGGGTGTCCAAAAACAACCACATCGGTCTTCCCCTTTGTGCACAAACACAAACAATAAAACCAGCAAACAAACAGAAAATTCTAAACACACATAAAGTTAAGAGACATATGTAAGATTATCCAAATGGCGACGGTACATTGTAACAGCTGAAGATATATCAAGGTGGGGTGGAGCGATGGTGTTATATAATGACTGAATCCGAGAGAGAGAGAGAGAGAGAGAGAGAGAAAGAGAGAGGTGAGTCATTGCACAGTGAGTGAACATAGAATTAGCGTGTTTTATATTTTTCATATTTTTAAAACTAAGTAAAGTTTGGATACGCGGTAATATCTACGAAATGTCAGTTCGTATCAACCGCCGAAAACTTCGATGCGAAAATCTTTCTTCCTTCGCGAGAGATGGCAGCACACTCTGGAGTATGAGCGTCGCATCGTTGGCGTGTATGCGCTTTTCGGGCTTTCTGCCCGAACATTGGGTTCTGCAGAACAAGTATATTCCTGATGGTCTTCGTTGATCCTTATCATTTTGTTATTTATACCAATCGCTATTTGACGATTAAAAGTAAGTGTGACTGTTTGCTACAGAATCATGCAACAGCTTCTTCGCGGTTGACCAAAAATGTGCACAGTTGGGCAATCAGGCCAGGACCTTGAGATAATTTTGAGCCTCTGGACTTTGTAATTTAGGTATACGTGACCGTCGCGGTTAAAATTGTTGTATTAAGTTATTCGTTTTTTTTTATAGTTTTGGTTTTGTATGCTAATGTACTCCTCGTAAAAGTAATCCTGTGAAAGAACTCTTTTATTTGAAGTTTCGCTGATATTTCCTTCGATTAAATATGTTCCATGTAAAGAATAACAGACGAAATCGGCTAGGCGTACACAATGTTTAGAACGTTGCAGAGGTGTTATTGTCTAAAGGGAGTCATATACCTGCAGCTAACTAGAATGGTTCCAAAGCTAGAAGCTAACTGCCTTTATTTTTTTAGCACTACAGTGTAAAAAAAAAACTGCTTAAAGAGGTTTTTTCTTGTAGTTCCGACGCTGCTACTGGGCACTAAAACGTAGTACAGTAGTGAACAAAAATATATTTCGTTTTTACTTGGCTAACTTCTATAAGGACTGTAATTTATGCATAAATCTGCTGCAGTAACGCAGTATTAACATATTTATCTGGTTGAAACCAACTTTCACTAAATTAATATTTAATAATATTGAAAAAATAAATTCCTAAGCTGGTTACGACAGCGCTACAGGACACTGTCGACAATCTGGTTGTTGTGGCAAAATAGGACACTATCTGAACACAAATTTCTAGATATAAACTTAAGCTGGTCAATACCTGGTACGGAAGCGCTTAACATCGATGATCACTTGTCACCGATGAGCCATAAAATTCAGAACATTGCTGAAGACCATCTAGCTGAGGTTCGCTCATTCCTGCTGCAGTTGGTCAAACTTCTGTTCAATGTCGATGACTTTTATTTTTCTTCAGATGAAAATGATGCACTTCCCAAACGTGCTCGATTAAATTTCGGTCAGGGGACTGACCCGGTTACTACATCACGTGCAACGTTTTTTTCCTGAACCATTTTGTCAAAACCCTGAATGAGTTATTGCGGTCAATGTCCTGCTGGAATGCTTAGTCATAGCCAAAATTTCTCTAGCCCATGGAAGCATGACGACCGCACGGATTCCCTCATAAAAATCCATTGTCATTACTCCAAGAGTACCGTGAAGGGGGCCGACATCCCGAGCAGGGAGAAAGTAAATCATTGGTTTATTACAGAGACAAATAGGTTAATTTAGCTCACCACGAGCGGGGGGGACACAGCCCCATGTAATGACTCTTCCCTCAACATGCGTCACTGTAATTAGCTGATAGCGGCGATCAAATTTGACACCTTCTGGACTACGTACGTATTAAATTCCATCTCTCCCAAACGCCATAAACTCAGATTAGCTCGACCCGCGAACTTTCTTTCTTTGGTCAGGAGATTAGCATTCCTTCGTCCACTTCAACCTGAATGCCCGGTTTTTTTCGTTTTTCATTGGCTTCTCAGCTGACCTAGAGACAGTTAGTCGAGCAGCTCGCAGACGTCTCTAGTGTCATAGAGACACCATGAGGCCCGATTCTTATGACAAATCCTTTGAAAATTTTATGACCGACAATCGATGGCTTGTGTTGCTCGCGCGATCAATGTTCCAATCTATCAGGTGGTACTTGAACCTAGGTAATCCTGGAAAGTAACGACTAAGGACACCTCATCTGAGCCTGTTTTTTTTGAGAATTTCAGAAACCGTTGATGGTGCTACTCTCAATTGCTCAAAAACTTGACGCTGCTTCTTCCCAGACTGGTGACCGCGTTTAATCATCTTCTGAACATTCTCCTCTAAGGCATTTGTACTTCATACGTTTTTATTGCTTAAAAGTATGCATATTTTAAGAATAAAAAATAAAAAAAATACACATATAATATTTGTTCTGAAATATTTGAGAACCTAGGTGACTGAAAAGGGCCAAACGCTGAAAAGAAAAAAAAATCAATTACAAGAAGAAAAAAATCACCGTTCATAAAACTTTGAATTATTGGTGTCTAAAACACTCGATTGCGGCGTTAATAATAAAAAACAAAAGTATTATAAATAATAGTGGAAACTTGTTAGACGCGAGTGAAGTGTTCTGTCCAAAAAAAAAACAACACAATATTATATTCGTTTGTTCACTACTGTAGCAGCTAGCCAACGATGGCACCACTGGAAGAAGAGAAAGGTACGACGGACACGGGGGCACGAGGGAATAAAAAGCGTGCATTCCGAATCGCCATTCTGTCTGATGCGTGCTGCTTCGTATATGGTGGCAGCGGCTAAACTTATCGTGAGCGAGGCACGTAAGTGACCAGCCTATGCAGGAAGCCAGAACTGACAACAGTGGCAACGCGACCGAAGACCGCGAAGGACGCCCACGAGAGCAGACAGCGAGCATCATGACCTGTCTGTTGCCCCCGCCGAAGCAGCTAGACCCAACCGGCGAGCCTTGGAATACATGGAAAACGTGGATCACAGAATTTGAACTTTTTGCGGTGGCAACGCACCTGAAGGACCAGCCAAGCTTGTTGGATCGGAGTACAAGTCCATCTTCTTCATGGATTTCCTCCCTGTATGACCAAAAAGGCCTTCCAAGTTGCGGCACTTGGTCTTTCTTTTCCGGCCATGCAGTCCTCGCATACTGACGCAGCAGTTGCAGTTGTGCGTCAGTTGCGGTTGCCTCTCGGATTTCTTGAAGGCGGTTTGAGTAACTGATATGTGCTCTAGCGCGTTTACTTGGAACTTTTCCTCTTCTTCCAGTGTTTTCTTAGCGGGAAAACGTGAAAGTGCGTCTGCTAGCAGCGTTCTTTCCCAGGTATATGCTTCACTTGCAACGAGTATTTCTGGAGAGCCATCTTCATTCGTTGTAGTCTCATCGGACACTGATGCAGTGGTTTGGTAAAAATAGCTTTCAACGGCTTGTGATCCGATTCTACTGTTACACACGGCTGTCCGAATATGTAATGGTGAAACTTGGTACATCCGTGAACAATCGCAAGCAACTCCTTCTCAATGTGCGCATTCTTTGTCTGTGCTGCTGTCAGGGATCTCGACGAATACGCTAGTGGCTTTCCTTCCTGGGTGATAACGGCTCCCACGCCGTATTGACTTGCGTCGACTGAGAGCGTTATGGGCTTTCCGGGTGTGTAATATGCCAACACTGGTGCTTTTGTCAGGGCGTCCCGCAGGTCTTCAAAGCTTCTTTGCTGTTGTTCTGTCCATACCCACGCGCTCTCCTTCTTTAGCAGTTCCCGCAGCGGTGCTGCTCGTTCAGAAAGTCGTGGTATGAAGTTAGAGAGGTTTGTGATCATTCCAAGGAATGTTCGAAGTTCCTTGGGACCTCCAGGTTCTTTCACTTCCAGGATGTCTTGAATCCTGTCTGGATCCACGGTGATGCCGTCCGCGGTTAGTACTTGCCCGAGATAACGAACTTCTGTCTTGCCAAATTGACACTTTTTTGGGTTGAGTCGTAGGTTCACATTTCGACAGCGTAGGAGCAGGCGCCTAATGTTTTCATCGTGTTCTTGCTGGGTTTTACCCCAGACTAGTATATCGTCCATCACAACTGCTGTTCCGGGGAGGTCTTCCAAAATCTCGTTCATGACGCGCTGAAAAACTTCAGGAGCTGTGCTTATCCCAAAGGGCATCCTTTTGAACCTGTACCTCCCATGGGGAGTACTCATTGTGCACAACTTCGAACTCTCTTCGTCGAGTTCTATTTGCCAAAACCCAGAAGATGCGTCCAGAGCCGAAAACACTTTCGCTCCGGCAATTCGGGTGGCGATGTCATCCATTGTCGTCATTGGGGACGAGGAGCAACGCTCCTCGTCTGCATCGGAGAGGAAGGTAGGCGGATTTACAGCACCTTCACATTCAAAAACGAGGCCGACAGAGAGAACATACAAGTTCTGAAGGACAAGTTTGAGCAGCACATGAAGCCAGCTATAAACCTAACGTACCACGAATTTGTTTTTGGAAAGAGATCAAAAAGACGGCGAGAAATTCGATGAGTGGTTGACCGAGCTAAGGATCCTCGTGCGAAACTGCGAGTACGGTGGTGTCGAACAACGCATGTTGAGAAGCCGAATAATACTCGGGACTAAAGACAAACAGCTACAGCAAAAGCTTATCAACGACAATCCTACTTCTGACACCAGCCTCACAAAAATAAGGCAACAACAGAAGGCTAGCTATGACAAGTCCTCTCGAGCACTAGCAGATATCGAAACAGGTTCTCAAACTACCGTCTACAACAGCCTCAAGCATACGTGGTCACCTGCCATAGTAGTGGGCCATTCTACATCAAGATCCTACAACATTCAGACCCCGGAAGGCCAAGTGCTTCGGAGGACACGCGAACCCTTAAGACGAGTGGCACAATCCCCCCAACAGACGACCTCCGAGGCTACAGAGCCATAAACGATGGCCAAGTTGAGTCTGAGCTGCGCCCGCTGCTTCGCAGAGGAACAAGGGATAGAAGGCCACCACAACGATATGGACATGACCACGATATTTAGACTTACACAGACCTCTAAACTCGTTTTTTTTTTTTTTTTTTTGAGAAAGGAGATGTAGCAGCTAGCCAACGATGGCACCACTGGAAGAAGAAAAAGGCACGACGGACACGGGGGCACGAGGGAATAAAAAGCGTGCATTCCGAATCGCCATTCTGGCTGATGCTTGCTGCTTCGTACAACTACTGTATATCCGGCTCGGCGTATTACATTAAATAACACATTTTCTTCATTAGCTTAACTGAAACGCGTATATAACAAGGTTGTAACACATACGTATGTAATGACATTTCCAATTCGCTGCGAAGCAATCGCCAGTATAAGAAGCCCCTCTCTTACACCCTCACCTCACTTGTTTTTGAATATGAAATAAAAACATAAATATCATTAGACTCCCACTTAAAGAGAAAAAACAGAAGTGAAGGCAATATGGCATATTTTAATTTTTATTCTTATTTTCATTCCACATGTAGTTCTACCCATGATTCCAGGCCTCGTTAAAAAGTGTTTATACATAAGTATGTGACGAAGAAAACAAAGGTTTTGCATGTTCAACCACTTCGACTATTTTATTAAGATAATAAAAGCTGGTCACGTTTGTAAATATGTAACGTGGCTTTTAGATATCTGTCGTTCGGCGTCATACTCCACCATCAAGAAATGCAACAGTTACATTTACTGGGAAACCTTACATAAAAATAAAAAGGTGCTTATTCCTGGTAATAGAAACATCATCCTTTTGATATGGCTGTCTTGATACGTTGTTTTAATCTGATTGTTTCAACTTCAACTTCTTAATTGGTTTCTTTTTAAAAACTTAAAACGGAAACATTTCTTCTGGCGCGGAAATTGAACGAAATATTATCTAGAGAGTTTGCGTGCGGTCTACCGGATTCCACATCTTCCCGATGGAACATCCGCATCCCTCCGCAGGCTTCATCCCGGCGCAATATTAATTATCAGACGTCGCCGCGTCCGCACATAGCGGAAACGCCACACCAAGCACCAATGACTGAGTTCAACGACACTGACCGCCTGATCGATTCGCAATCGCAACAGCGGTAGTCTGTTGTGCCTACCAGAGATGGCGCTACCGCGGCGCGACACGTGTCGATCTCACTGCTGGCACCCTCTCCGAGGGTGCGGACAACTCTGTCGTCTGGTCGTGGAGTCGCCATCTTGCATCCAACTTGAATCGAGGGGTACATGGAAGTGGGGTGTAAGCAGCCATAGATGAACGTTTGGCGCAGGGATTTATTATGAGCTTTAAATTGAGAGCGGGACGTCTCTATTCGACAAAGTCCTATGCATTTGGCGAATCGGCGTTTTTGTTTTCCAATATGAAGCTACGATTTAGCCTCCATATAGTTCCTAATTGTGATGGGAAGCTTCATCGCCTGCTATGTTCGTGTTGCGAAAAGTGACTTTCATAATGAGTTCGTTTGATCGCGTGTGTATGCATTAAAATTTTGTGAAATCCATTTCGTTCAATTTTATTTCGGGAATAAAGAATGAAAGACGTCATTCTTGTGAGTAGCGTGAAATCACCACATTCACAATAATATTGCATTTGTCAATTTTCCGGTAATAGTATTGTTACTGAAAAGACAATGGCATTCAACGCTGGACTAGAAACAAACCCAAGATTAAATAGTAGTTGAGCCGTTTATTTGGTAGATTGCTGTTCCCGGCTGAACAGTTCTATAGGTACTCACACACTACGGGTATATTATTGCGACACATAAAGCATCCTTTGCTTGCACTCACAAATTTGGCTATGATTAAACAGCTGGTGGCACGCTCTTTCCTAATGTGCAACACAAAACGCGTTGCTAATATTTCCCTTTAAACATACATGGGTGCATTACTTTCAAAACGTTATTCAATTACAATAACAATTACTTCGCTCCAAAAGTAGTTTAACCACAATTACAATTACTATTACGTGAAAAGTAATTCATTACAATAACAAATTACCCTTTAAAAAGTTATGCGAATACTTTACAATTACAAATTTTGGAGAGCGACCCGTCTTGTTTAGAATGCAACGCAATTGTTTATTTTTTCAACAACGTTTGAGAACGCTTAAAGGGACACTGACAGGGTATTTCTGCTCGCCAAGGGTTTTATTTCTACATGACACATGAGAGCCCAACTAGCCAGAACACAATTTGCTGCTTGAAATTTGTTTTCTTCCTCCCCAAAACCGCCGATCGAGACCTGGCCGGATTGAGTCGCGCTCCCTTTCTTCTCCGTGGTCTCGTGCCGTCTTGTTTTTCTTGTTTAGACACAACCATCAAATGTAATCAAAGTCGTAGGTCATCGAAAGCACACACTCAATGATAAAAATAGAAAGAAAGCACGAAACACATTTTTGTGGCTTCCAAAAGGCTGCAAATACGTTTATTGAAAGAAAAAAAAAGTTGCAACGCCACGTGTCGTTGGGCAACGCTCTCCTGTATATTTCTTTGTCCTCCCCAGCCCAGTTTCAGATTCGGCTTCAAACAGATGAGTTTTTTTTTTTTTTTTTGCTAAACTTGTACGTGACGCTGTAGCAAAATATTGATTGGGCAGTAGTATTCTTGCACCACGTTAAATCGCCAGGCAAGAAAAAAAAATGGGGGGGGGGGTCATTTTTATTTTAGGCATCGCTGTATAAATATCACGTATTGAAATTTATTTTTTTGTGAATTTTGTTAAATGAATGATAAAACTTGACAGTTGGGGGTAATGAAGTCCTGTGTTTTTTTTTTTTATTTTTAATAATTAATAATAAATTAGATCATATGCTCGAAGACGCAAGATCGCTAAAGTAAAATTGGGTTGGCCCGCATTTGTTAGCCAGGAAAATAAAAATGTGACAATTAGTGGTATCTGAATATTTTAATAGTGTTTATATAAAACTACAATCCACACGCGCTGATACGACCACATTCACTTAAAACATTTTATGTTATTGCAAATTATTCACATTGAGTAAAAATTGTAATGGCTCAGAAATATATAAGAACCGAATCGGGGCTCAGGAATCAATGGTGACAATATTCACATGTGCGAGGTAAGTCTCCAAAATGCTTATGCAAATAATATCCGACGTAAAACCAACAGTGAACAAACTTGAAAATAATACAAAGAAACAATTATGCGAGGTTACTGAAAGAGGGACATAAAAAAGTGGCAAAAAAACCGTTCATAGACAATTAAAATCCCCAACGTCGACTGAAAACTGAAGCCCCATTTTGTTTCTTTAAATAATTTGGCACGTTTACGCGGTTGTTGTCTGCTAGCGCCTGCAGACGGCGCCACAGGGCGCCGTTAAGCTATGCTTCAAAAAGAGTTGTCTCTCAGCCCGCAGTCTAAGCAACGAAAAAACAAAAAAGTAACGCTATTTGTGTTGTGCGTGTGTGAGTGCGTGTATATGTGTACGAGTGTGTCACTGAGCTCAAGGCTGCTTGCGCAAGCGCTGAGGCCATTAGAGAGGTTTCGTCGGCCCCGCAGCCTTCCAAAGTAATTGTAATTGTGCCTGAAAGTTTGCGATTACTGAAGGTAGAAAATAATTAAATTACAATTACAATTCTTAGTTAAAATTAATATTTACAATTACAAATTACAAATAAAGTAATTAATTTACAATAATTCAATTACTTTAATTGAATTACAAGCTGAGAATGACTTTAACCTCTTTGGTTGGCTTTTCCCCACTAAAGGGGACCATGTGGAGATGCACCGTTCACAGGAGTTCAAGCTGTCGTATGCAGAAGGTAAAACGTGAGTTCCTGAAAAGGGTGCACCACCACAAAGTGACACCAAGTAGGGGAAAGCCAACTATGGGAGGTGAAGGGAACAGACTTGTGCCTATCTCAAATACTCCACTCAAGATACTGTATCTTAAATACTTTTTGGAGTATCTTGGTATCTTGCAAATACCTTTGATGGAGAGTATTTAATACTCTATTTTAATTACAATTTCGAGTATCTTGTACTCATTATCTTAAATACATTTTTGACATTCCGCGATTTTCCGAGTTTTTCGGTAGGAAGTGGCGTGGGCGTGGCACGAGCAAACGTGAACTTTCTTTCGAGCAACCGAATCCTGTTGCTAGCTCCGATTAGCTACGGTGACTTTAACTGAGCTCGTGAAAATATCGGTTTTTTGCCGACTGTGACTCATATTTCAGCCCAAAGTTCGTTCAATGAAGGTTCTCCCCTCGCCTTTTCATAGGCGCCTTTTGTTTCTATAAAGTTTCCCCCCAAAAAATCCCCAAACAAAAGGTGTGGTTTTACGGAAGTAAAGATGCCACCCTGACCCTGAGGCGCAAGCAGACCGGGAAACGACCAACGAGAACAATGCAGACTTGAGTGTCAAGAAAATAACAAATAGAAGAAAATGAGAAGTGGACACAAACAAAAAAGTAGACATTTTTGTTTCGCTTTTTGTATATTTGACCCTGCTAAAGCAAAACGTCGAGGTTTTCTTTTCTTTTCTTTGTGTTTTCAGTCCGGCACTTATTGCTCTCACGAACACTGTCTGTAAGCGAACATTGATAAGCAGAGAACAGTACAGGAAACGAACTAGGAGCTGGATGACTCTCAAAATGCCAACAAAGTGTCCCCCGACGTTGAGTGCTTTTCTGAACGCAACCTACTTGAAGAAGGCGCGACCACTGCCGTGGCTATTATGTGGGTTCTCTTTGTTATTCATTCGCTCATATCCGTGTCCCAAGTTCGTTTATAGTGAACTAAACGATGCGTCTAAGGTGCGCCGCAGGATGTGATATTCAGCGATGTCACTATTGGCGAAGCGCTCTGACCCGTTTGTCACCCCCACACCTCGGTGTTTACCCAACACAAGGCCTGTGCACATGCCCACAGGCCGTGTGGGCATGTTCGTGTCAACTTTTTTAATAGAGCGCAAGGCACAGTAATAAAAAAATACAAACAATTAGTGAAGTGACGTTAAGTGCCGGATCTCCCCCGAAAGCAGTCGTCAGGGGATGCGAGCTTGACCAACTTGGACTTTTTTGCTGAGCTGGGCACTGTGCATGCTGCATTTTTCATGCAGGCCGGAGTGGTAACAAAAGAGCCCCTCTTTCCCCTCACCGGAGAACACAAACTCCAGCCGAACGCTGACGCCACGTTCGGTTAAGTCAGCCGAGCACTGAGCCATTGTATTTGTTGTCCCCATCCATCTAGTTCTAAAGTTAACCGCTTGGGGCGCCACGGTCTGATCTCCTCCCCAATAGCTAAAGCGACCTCTTTCTTGTTGTCCCAGAAATGTTTTGTAATATCTATCAGTGATATTGCCACGCGCGTTGCCCAGCGAACGCATGGCCGAATGGTTACCGCGCTTGACTCTCGCGGGGGCGCTCGCGCGGAGGCTCCGGGTTCGATACCGGAAAGCCGACTTCTCTTTTATTTATTCCTCCAACTTGACATTCTGGTAAGTTCGAGAATTTTGTCTTCTGATCGAGTTACGAATGTTCTACGCGCCGAACTTTCTACGCCGAATGTTCCAGAAACCCACGCCGGTACAAAAGGTGCTCCGAGTGGCGGTCCGGAGTCAGTCTCGCCCCAGCGGTCGATCTTGCTGTTTCGCCGACATTGACGCCTGCGACGCTAGCCTTTCTCTATTTTGTTTTGGGAACAAGTTCGCCCCCCGTTTAGTTTCTTTATTTATTCGCCGCCTCATCATTTATCATTCGTGACAAATATTTTGCTCTTTATAGTCGGACTGCATAAAATAGCCCTACGATACTTTTTTCCCCCGTTTTGTGTTGTTGCGTGCTAATAAACCATTCTCGTAACCCAGAGTTGCGTAGCTGCATAATTGTCGTTGTCAATGACGTCGATACAAATTAAGCAATGCGGAAGTATCTTCAAAAGTAACTGAAATACATTTCTAAGTATTTGTACTCTACTCAAGATACTTTACAGTGAAAGTAACTTGAGTAGTATTTTAAATACTTTATAAAGCAGGTATTTATTCTTTTACTTTTATCGAGTATTTTGTCCAACACTGGAAGGGAAATACATAAAGGGGTAGGGAAACAAAATTACAGCGCTCCTTTTCTAGCTTGAATGTGTTGCATTTTTGCACCCTAACTTCAAAAACACCAGTCTTCCGTTGAAAGGCACAAGAAAACTAATTTTAAAGCTAAATAAAGGATCTTTCAGTGTGCACCTGGTGGATGCAGGCGGAGCCTATTTGGGAGGTGATCTAGCAACGTTGGGGAACTTGGTACGTAGTCGCGACGTAGCAGATTCCTTCGGAGCAGCGCCGCTCTTTGGCATTTCAACATTTTCCTTCTTAGCTCTCCTCCTCAACTCACAAATCACGCATTGAACCAAACAGTCCAAGAAGACGGAAAGGGTGGACTCCCCTCTTTCTCGGACCCTCGTTTATGCACCCGGATACAGCCATTCTCCCCCTAGAAGATTAGCCAGTCGCTCAAAACTCGGACAAAAGTTGCTTTCGCCACACCGTTCAGCCCTAAGCTGACAGTGCTGTGGAAGCTGCGTGCTCCTTGGGCCAGCCACTCGCTCGTCACCCCGCGGGTACTTCGAACGGCTCGGTTGTAACGCGTTGACGCTATTGGCACTACCACAACGCTGACAACGCCACCAAGGGCAAAGCTCATAACCCCACCAGCCTTGCTACGTCACGAATGCGGGGAATCTTTTCTTTCTGTTTTTGTTTGCGCCGGATATCCCATGACGCATCCCGCTCTCCGTTCGCTTCTCTTCGAGTGCTTGCTCGAGTGCACCGTTTGGAACGAAAAATATAGCCAATCGTTCAAAATACAAACGTGCGATTATCATTTACGGTTATTATCCGTCATGCTTGACTCATTTCTGAACGAAATTTGAATATTTCAATTTTTGTTTCCGTACCCCTTTAAGAATGAAATGCTTTTGTAGCGTAAGCTACACTGGCCGACGTTGAGCAGTTTCGCGTGGCTCGCATAATGAGCCGTGCTCCGTGCTGCGCATGCGCGAGGAGCAATGACGTCACACGGCGAACAGATGGCACGCCGGAGCCGCCGCCGCCGCGCGCTCCGCCGCCACCGCGCCCGCCTCGCCGGTCTGCGCATTCCAGGGGAGTGGACGTCATAGCCGCGGCAGACGCACTGGCGCCACCGCGTGCCCAGCTGTGCGCCTCCGTTTCGCAGTAGCCAAGTCTGACGCTGCACCGGAGCCGCTTGATAGCGCCTCTCATTTTGTGCGCATAAGCTCACGCTACGTATATCCTGGGATAGCCGAGCTAAGCACCGGCAATTTTTTAATACTGTATTTACACGGCGGACATGTCCCCGGACGAGTTCTTACGAAATCGGTGACGTCACCTTTTTGTGGTTTGAAATTCGCCATGTTTCAGACGAAAAAGCTGGTCCGTGGAACACATGAACGTATCCGGAGATGAGTTCGCGGACATGTTTAATGTTGTGTATCACGTGAGCAAACATCATAAAATAGGTCCGCGGATCTGTTGCACCACGGTTATTGAGATTTTAAACCCGTTCAATTTCCGTTTTTTTTGTGGTTTGTCGAGGTCCGTGCCAGGTCCGCGGACTTTGCTAGCTCGGAAGGAACCAATCGCGCCAAACTGCTCGCCCGACAACAAATGCACAAGTCGTCGTCTTTTTTTTTTTCTACGAACTACTTTCGGCGTTGGTTTATATGGCTACCCTAGCTACACGAGCGCTGTCAACTGTTATTAAGCCATGGACGCGTGACTCAATCACGATCGGCCGGAGTTCCAAGGCGGCGCCAAATGTCATTGAGCCGCTAACGATCATGGGCTTGGACTGAGCTTGCCAACCTCAGTACACTGGTGGAGGTTTGCCACAATAAAGCAAACTATGGCGGCCTCCGACGCATTGCCGTCGATGGACTGAGACAGCGAAGCCCTTAATATTGCCGAAGATTGGGGGAGGTATCTAGAAAGTATCCTAGCAGCACATATTGTCGAAAATTGTACGTTTTAAGGCCAGAGCTACCGCTAAAAGGATCATGGCACGTCGCAGAAGCCTACGCTTGGCGAACGCGGCCATTGAATTGTCACTGCCGATAAAACTTTCGTTATATTTCTTTTGCTTAAATTCGTGTGAAACGTTCTGTCTATCTATGCTGGAACGCAAACTAAATGATGTAGAAAACTGCATCGGGCACTGATTGGCTATTCTCTTGGGTCACGTGACATGACGTTGAAATGTAGTTTTTCCCTATGCAGTTCGAGCTATTCTCGTAAAATGATGCAGTTGGCGGTTACGTCAAAATGTCGTCACGATGCACTTTGGCGATGCAGTTAACTGAGGGGTCGAGACGAAGCCAGAGATCAATTTGCGTCGTAAAAGATGGCGACCCTAACATATGCATTTCTACTGTTTGGTTTGCCAGCGGATCGAGTGTTTAGAGATCACCGGGATGCTTTCGAGACGAGCGATGTGAGGTTTGTGGGCGAATACCGGCTGACCAAAGGAGTGACTCGCTGGCTGTGCGGCCAGCTTCGCGGAAAGCTCCAGCGGCGTCGCGAAGGGCCCCGTGTGCTGACGGTCGAACAACAAGTCCTCGCAGCTCAACGCTTTCACGCCGCTGGCGGCTTCCAGGGAACCGTCAGGAGCGACGAAAACATTCGTGTTCACCAGTGCTCTGTAAGTCGCGTACTTGTTGATGTCACCAACGCTATCATCGATTGCCTCGGATTGAAGTGGCTGTGTTTCCAGCAAACTCAAGCAGAGAAGGCGCTCACAAAAAGGAAGTTCTTCGAGCGATGCAAGTTCAGCGGCGTGATCGATAAATATTCTAAACACTTTTACACGATTCAAAATGATTATGTTTTCATTTGAGTGCACCTTATATAAGTGATTTGGCTGAGCGAAAAGCCAAGCAAGCAACGGTAACAGGCTTAAGTTGAGCTAGTTCGTTCATACTTTCCGTAGAGGGAGAGAGATCTATACTTTATTTTAAAGCAACTACTTCAGGTAAGGCCAGCTGAACTAGAATAAACATACACATAAAAAAAAGACCATTCACACCGTGGGACTAACAACTGATTTTTTTTTTCCTCTTCTTCTACTACGAACCCAACTTGAGGAAAATATTCTCTTTTCTTCTTTTTTGCTTCCTACTTCACCGAAAATTTAACCCCCGAAGGAATTTTTTTTTTCTCGTGCAGCACGAGAGAAGTTGCACTAACGCAGTCAAACAAAGTCAAAAAGTAAAATTTGTCGTTAGTTGTTTATACAGCAGGAGGTTAGTCTGCCTGAACATGGCGACATTGTTACCCACTGTAGATAAGCAGTTTAGCCAGTGCAGTACGACTGTTAGCCCGGGGTCTTTAACGTGCATCACGAAGTAGTGATACACGGCCGCACGCCGGTACGATGCTCATCCAGATCGAAACGGGCAGGGGCGGGGATTGAACCACGGTTGATTCAACCTGGCACTAATTGAACCCTGGATCCCTGGGTTCTGCAGCGCGAGCTTTCGCTCCATGTGCTCCGAGCTTGTGTGCGCTAGCCCACTCGGCAATTCTCCGAAATTCCCTGTAAGGAAAAGAAAAACGATGTAGTTTCAACTCAATCGCCACAGATCGGCGACGTCACCGGACACGTCACGGTGCAGTTCTCTTCCGATGTAATTTGTTGGCGATGGAGATTAGGCTCCTCTCACCAGCGACGTCACGATGCAGTTTCTTCACCGCTTTTTCCAGCATAGACAGACTGATGATTGTTTTCTTACTGTAAAATAAAAAAATAAGTAATTATATTTTTAAACGTTTATAAAGAATAATATGTGTGCATAAAATATTTTTGCATCATTTAAAAAATGTGACATCAGTTTAGGTTTTGTCTCTGTTTCAACTGGAATTTAAAGGTGGGTTGTTCAGTCTGTCTATGCTGGAAAAAGCGGTGGAGAAACTTCATCGTGACGTCGCCGGTGGGAGGAGCCTAATCTCCATCCCCAACAAACTACATCGGAAGAGAACTGCACCGTGACGTGTCCGGTGACGTCGCCGAACAGTGGCGATTGCGTTGAAACTACATCGTTTTTTTTTTTCCCCTACAGGGAATTTCGGAGAATCGCCGAGTGGGCTAGCGCACACCAGCTCGGAGCACGTGGAGCGAAAGCTTGCGCTGCAGAACCCAGGAATCTTGGGTTCAAGCCCCGCCCCCTGCCCGTTTCGATCTGGATGAGCATCGTACCGGCGTGCGGTCGTGTATCACTACTGCGTGATGCACGTTAAAGACCCCGGGCTAGCGGTCGTACTGCACTGGCTTAATTGCTTATCTACAGTGGGTAACAATGTCGCCATGTTCAGGCAGACTGACCTCCTGCTGTATAAAGAACTAATGACAAATATTACTTTTTGACTATGTTTGACGGCGTGCTGCACGAGAAAGAAAAAAATGTCCTTTCGGGGGTTAAATTTTCGGTGACGTAGGAAGCAAAAAAGAAGAAAAGAGAATATTTCCCTCAAGCTGGGTTCGTAGTAGAAGAGGAGGAAAAAGAAAATCAGTTGTTAGTCCCACGGTGTGAATGGTCTTTTTTTTATGTGTATGTTTATTCTAGTTCAGCTGGCCTTACCTGAAGTAGTTGCTTTAAAATAAAGTATAGATCTCTCTATCTCTAGTTGAAGTATGAACGAACTAGCTCAACTTAAGCCTGTTACCGTTGCTTGCTTGGCTTTTCGCTCAGTCAAATCGCTTATATGGGGTGCACTGAAATTAAAACACAATCGTGTTGAATCGTGTAAGAGTATTTAGAATATTTATCGATCACGCCGCTGAACTTGCATCCCTCGAAGAACTTCCTTTCTGTGAGCGCCTTCTCTGCTTGAGTGTGTTGGAAACACAGCCACTTTGATTCGAGGCAATCGATGATAGCGTTGGTGACATCACCAAGTACGCGTCTCACAGAGCACTGGTGAACACCAATGTTTTCGTCGGTCCCGACGGTTCCCTGGAAGCCGCCAGCGGCGTAAACGCGTAGAGCTGTGAGGACGTGTTGTTCGACCGTCAGCTCACGGGGCCCTTCACGATAACGCTGGAGCTTTCCTCGAAGCTGGTCGCACAGCCAGCGAAGTCACCCTTTTGGTCAGCCGGTATTCGCCCACAAGCCTCGCATCGCTCGTCTCGAAAGCATCCCGGTGATCTCTAAAAACTCGATCCGCTGGCGAACCCAACAGTAGAGATGCATATGTTAGGGTCGCCATCTTTTACGATGCAGATTTATCTCTGGCTTCGTGTCGACCACTCAGTTAACTGCATCGTCAAAGTGCATCGTGACGGCATTTTGACGTCCCCGCCAAATGCATAATTTTCGAGCATAGCTCGATTTGCATAGGGAAAAAACTACATTTCAACGTCATGTCGCGTGATCCGAGAGAATAGCCAATCAGTGCCTGATGCAGTTTTCTACATCATTTAGTTTGCGTTCCAGCATAGATAGACAGGCCTCTGTACCATGTGACACCTGGTAAAATCAGACAACTTAGTTGAGCTCGATGACAGTTGGGACTTTTCAGCACCTTGGACATTTGTTTTTTTTACTTTTCTTGTTCTAGCTTAAAGATGTGTCGCTTTTTTAAACAACGTTTAACTTTTTTTTTTTAATTATAAGACAAATATAACCGGGCAAATAAAACTACGCGGTTCACATGAATCAGTTAGTATTCAATGATCTTACCCCTATGTAAGGCCCATACCGGCAGAAACAGCCACTGCATTACTTCACTGAGGCCAGAGTCGGCATTTTATATCGTCGTTTTGGTACTGATCGTATTGGAGGCACTGCAGTTGAAGAAATTCTTCCACTAGTAAAGAACGAAGTTTCGTCTCTAGGATCCTTCATCGTTGTCTTCTTTGATCGAAAATTGGCCAGACGCTAAATATAGCGTCACGTGCGCTGCCTGGTGGTTCTTTTTTTTTTTTTAGCTTGGAGTGCAGCGAAAGCGATGAGCGCAAGGTCGCAACTTTGAGAGGCGCTGACCTTGTTTGGGAGCACGAGCATCGAAAGTGTCAACCGAAGTTACGAGCTCGAACTCGCAGTTTTAACTTCGGTCCACGGTAACCATGGGATTTAGAGCCAGATCCGCGGACAAACCGCGGACCTGAGGATTTCTTCGTAATGACGTCAATGTCGCGTGATATGCAGATGTCTCTGGTCCGCGGACCTGGTTACGTGAATGTTTCAGCCGTGTGAATACATCTTAACGGAACTTCCATTCCTGAAATTGTGCCCCTCCGTCCGCCTGACCGTTCGTGCATTTCCTGCTAAATTTAGCGGGGAAACTGAATTGCTGTTTAGGTCGCGTGGCGTAAATTGATGTCACGTGGCCCTGACGTCACTTGAACTACATACCCATTTACTTACCCCGCTAAATGTAGCGCGAAAACTGATGTCACGTGAGCTAGACACGAATTCAGTTTTCCCTCTATAGACCTTTGCGAAAATTGCTTTCTGCGCGCTGCCATCTTTGTCTGCTGGGCTGTGGAACGCCTTCTGAGCATGCGCTGTTGATCTGTTGTGCGGTATATAGGATGCTGCGCATGCGTCCACAGCTCAGTGACTCAGCATTTTCCGCCCGGGCGCTTCGTTTGAGACTGCCGCTGGAAAGGTCTATAGTTAGCAGGAAAATTGACGTCCCGTGACATATCCAGCAATTCGCTTTCCTCGCTAAATTTGAATGGAAATTTGATGTCTCGTGAACTCACGTCACGCGACCTGTACACCAATTTAGTTTCCCCACTTAACGGATCGGGAAATTTGATCAAAATTAAGGTTCTTTACTCATCGAAACGACGGTTTAATGTCTTCTAAATAATTTTAAACGATCGCATCTTAAATACTGCATTTGATGCATTAGAGGACTTTGGAGACTTCGGCACTTTGGAATTTTTAATAACCCTTTTTTTTGGCTGCATGTTTTATGGACGTGTGTGCCACTAGTCATTTAAACGTGATCAAACTGTGTATAGCTTACGTGTCCTATGTGTATGTTCTTTCATGAATCCTACATAGGAAGCATCCGGGTACATGCGTACA
The DNA here is from genome assembly GCA_013358835.2 of Ixodes persulcatus. Taxonomy (NCBI): domain Eukaryota; kingdom Metazoa; phylum Arthropoda; class Arachnida; order Ixodida; family Ixodidae; genus Ixodes; species Ixodes persulcatus. The sequence continues at coordinate 152,793 of JABSTQ010008191.1, read as the reverse complement.
GGGCATGTAAGCTATTCAATCGCCTTCGAACTTGTAAATACACTAAAATAAGGTTCGCATTGTTTTCCTCTTAGACATTTCTACGCAATTAAGGGAGAGGAAGGGGAGGAAAAAGAGGTATAGCCAAAATAAAAAATTTTTTGCGTGATTTTGTTTTTACAATTAGCGTCTTTTGCTTAGGTACATCCCAGCGACGTGGACTTGCGAAGCCATTTCGCCATAAGTATTGCATAACTATAGGACTGTTTTGCTCGATGCGAGTCGCCTCTAGTAAGTACAACATTGTCGTCCACCCATCAGAGCGAACGATGTCTTAAAACGGTCGATCGTTCGTCGGTTGAGTGGCCCGTTCACGTTTGGTGATGAGTAGCCAGCTGGGAACAGCCCGGGTACACATAGTTTGCCGAAAAATAAACGAACATATCTACGCTTCGCTGACATCACATAAAACGCAAAAACGCGAGACGGTTTCTATCTGCGGTGCTTACGTGTACGGTAACTGCCAGTTGGAGAGCGCCGTGCGCGTCGAGTCCCGTGCTATATACTTACTATCGATCGGCAGCCATTCAGATTGAGGCATTAGACGACATTAACTCCGATTAGCGAATCACGAAGCAACGACAGTGAACTAATGTGCCGCGCCTCGCATGCCTTTCGCTCTCAGTTACAATAATGGTGTGCCGACGTAGTATGGCTTGACGGTGACGTAGTATGCTCTTGACGGAAATAGGCACGGAAGCGTACGCATTTATTCTTTCGAACCCGCGCGTCCATACTCAGAAGAATCGGCGCGCAAATTACGCTTCGTGTAACTCGGGGAAAAAGTAAGACGCGTTTAGGAAACCGTACGTTGACGTGGTTTAGAAGTCGTTGCAGCAAGAAACAGCGTCGTCTCTCAACAATGGTGTTCGGAACACGTCTTCGACTGGTGTGTTTACAGCGTCCAAAAAAATGTAGTTCCCCGATTTTCACCTGAAAATGTCATAGAAGTGTCGCGCTTTCGCCGACACCGCCGATCCTGGTGGTGTCCCAGCGGCGCTGGTGGAAGTGGCCGACGCCTGTCATGCTGCACGTCGCTCTCCTGGCTGACAGCCCACGGAAGCTTGGGCAGACAACAGTTGGGACGCCGCTGCAACGACAGCGACACTCGCGTTTGCTCGGGCTTTTTTTTTTTTTAGCCGGAACTTTTACAATTGGCCACCAGGATCGCGACGTCCAACAGCGTGACGCTCCGACTTTTGTGACGTCATTGTTTTACCACTTCGGGACGACCACTCTCGATGTATGGGAACTCGTGGAACGCGCTCGAATTCGAAAGCCGAATGCCGGATGCTCGGCGATCCGTGTTCTATCGTGTTCGACGAGCGCAGTGGAGACAGAAGGCAGCTACCTTTAAAGGGCCTCTGACACGCCAAAAAAAAAAAAAAATTTTTTTCATGCTAGTCGTTGAATTGGCATATCAGGACATTACAAAAAAATTGTTTCACTATAGAGTTGCGTAGTTTTTTTATAAAAAATAGAAATACGAGGCCCAATTCAAAGTTCCCGCCGTGCACTGTGACGTAACAGTGTACCGCAAGGTGTCGGGGCGGTCAGAAGGGAGGTAAAGTAGTGCAAGGTGCGTCGATGCACGAGGCACGTGCAACGTGCAGCCCTTGGGAAGATCATGGCGGCACAGCGCAGCACTGAGATAGATTTCATACGCCATGAATTTCCCAGAAGTGCCGCGCTGCACGTGCCTCGAGCATTTATACAACAATGAATGGCGCCACGTTTCCCAGGATAGAGGGGCTTTAAAGGGAGGCTTCGCCGGAAGTCACGTGAGTTGTATTCCTCCTCGTGCTTACCGCGAGCGCGTGTAATATTTTTTTTTTAAATATTTTTGTCATTCACCGCACCTCCACGAGCAATCCAAGCAGACAAGGTTTCTTTTATTTGCTTTTCATCGCTTAATGTTGCTGTAAAGGTAGAAGAAGCGGAGTCAGTGAATTGACGTGATCAACTACAATGCCTAGAAGGTGCTGTGTGAGGGACTGTCCCGGTATTTCAGCACCTGAAGAAGAGATCACACTGCATGCATTTCTGAGTGACATACATCGGCCGCATGAGCACCTAGTAAACAAGTTCTACTCATGTTCTAGACAAAATACGTACTTTGTGCTCGACGTTTACTTGTACTTGGTACACTCACCCGTTCGTATTCTTTAGACGGCAGGCATCTTCAGCCTGGAGAGTATCCGATAATTGAACGACCTCGGTGTCTCAACCTTCAGCAATGCGATCGGGCGTGTCGTATGCTAGCAATCCTAATTTCTGCGAGCGTTCTAATTTTTTTTTTCAAAACTTGATAGCTTGTTTTGCGCCCAGTATAGCCCTGTATCATTGGACTGACGGCATGCACTCGTACACTGGCTTGTACTCGCAACGCTTTCATCATTGGCCTCCATCACGTCGATCCACTGACTCTTCGTCCTCAAATTTTACAGCACGCAAACTAACCAACGGTGCAGGGATAACGAGCTAGTGGAACTGAAACTTCGTTTTCTATGATCGCTCGTACGAAGAGCAGAATAAAAAAAATAAAAAAAGTCTAAGGCACGGTCGCGGAGAGCACGAGGAGTGAAACTCACGTGACTTCCGGTGAACCCACTTTTAGTGACGTAGGTCGATGCCTCCCTTCTGACCGCCCCGACACCTTGCGGTACACTGTTACGTCACAGTGCACGGCGGGAACTTTGAACTGGGCCTCGTATTTCTATTTGTTATAAAAAAACTACGCAACTCTATAGTGAAACAATTTTTTTTTGTAATGTCCTGATATGCCATTGCAACGTTTAGCATGAAAAAAAAAACTTTTTTTTTTTTTTTTTTGGCGAGTCAGAGGCTCTTTAAATCTACCCACTAATCCTTCCAATCAGAGCTCGGCGTTCTTTGTCGTCCCCGGCGCTCGCGTTTCCTTATCTCCTTCACTTTCTCAGCGCATAACGATGCCCAGGAGTGCGCTTCGGATCGTTCCACTGTCTAAAACGCCCATACGGGTCAGGCGCTCACTTCAAAGGCCGGCGGTCTCGCTTTGAACATTAAAGCGCGCTTCCCTTATCCTTCCTCCTTTTTCCAGCGAATTATCGATGCTGCCACTTCTATTACGCTCATTGCAATATAAACTGCATTAAAACAAAGTTATCTATGTCACATCAACGCGCGTTAATTGGTGGCTACAGCTATAGATTAAGTGAACAGCATACGACGGTTAACATTTTTAGGATACTGCTAAGTGCCTAGCATAAAAGCGTTTTTGCACGATAAAGTACGAGCCTTCATTATTAGGCTGACTTTGTCGCCCGCTACATGGGATAGGGATAGGGTACTGAGTCATTTTATTTGCGATAGCATTTATATTTCTTCAACCATAGTTCCCATCTGAAGATTTCTTTTTTTTCTTCCGTCAATGACATTATTTGTTCCGCTTAGGGTCTCGAGGGTAATGTATGTTTACGATTGAATTTCCATAAAGTATGCCGTAAAATGCTCCATACTTGTTTTACGACCCATTTATTACAAGAAAGTATAATGCTAACCTGAATATGGGAGAAGACCCAATTCAAGTTACGACTTACGTCGGCGGCACAAGGAGCACATCATTTTTTGGGCGACGCTGCTCCGTGCATCATACTCTTTACCCTGCCACCGTCAAGCGCGTATGGGCCTACAGTTACACAAAATACAAGAAGACCGCTAGAAATGAGGACATTTTGTCTTGAGAATAGCATATTAATTGATCATACGCAATTTTTTATTTGCCTGCCTTTGAGACAAATCAATTAACGCTCCAACACTTTGAAGATAAAAAAAAAAAAGAAACACAATGACATGTGGTGAAGAAAACCCATCTTTGCTTTCGGGTTTATGCGCGAGTTTGCCAAGCAGTGGTAGGGAAGTTCTAAAACGAATGACAGTCAATGTCACTCGAAACACGAAAGAATAAAACACATAGGGACGGACACACACAGACAGGACAGTTCTTTCAACTCTGTGTGTGTGTCCGTTCCTTTGCGTTTTATTCTTCGAGTCATCAAGTTTCAAGTCATCTGTGCCAACCTGCTCTGTGTTCATGTTCCCATAATCAATACGAATTAGGAATTTCGACTGTGTAGGTGTTTTATTTCTTCTTTTTTTTTGTATTTTGTCAAACTATACGTGACGTTTCATAACCGCACCAATTATTAGAGCAGAGAATCATCAGATCATCGAACCGTCAAACCATTATTTTGAACAAACCATCAAACCACCAGACCAAAGCGTGTCTTAAAACTACGGCAGACCATCAATCAGCCTGACGAACAATCCAGATATGGCCTGATCATTCTTTATTGGGAGAGGAGGGGAAGGGGGGGGGGGCGAGGTATGCGGCCTGTTCTATGTTTCTAAGCAAGTAAAATATTTTGTGCGTGCATGGGAATTAGCTTGTATATATGGTTCCGCATATATATGCTACGTACAACAATGCGCATGACGACTTGGCACATACCCACCATGTGTGCATGTATTTTTGCGTTGAAACCTGGGGAGCAGTGAGGAGCTGAATCAAAGGGACTCTAATCAGAGCTTGGCGCTCTAGCGTCCCTGCGCGCTCTCATCTTCTCTCTCTCTCTCTTCTCTCTCTCTCTTTCTCTCTCTCTCTTTCTCCCTCTCATTTTCTCTCTGAGACACACGAGAGCTATCTACAGTTCGCTATGCGGGGCGCAAGTTCGCCTGCTTCTTCTGCGGGGTTGGGGTGACGTCAGAGCGACGCCGAGCTCTGATTGGCTGTGACTGAAAGGATAGCGGGTAGACCTGAAATCAGCTTGATTTGAGGTCTTGTCACTATCCTTCAATCAGAGCCAATCAGAGCTCGGCGTTCTGACGTCACCCCTACCCCTGCAAAAGGAGCAGACGAACTTGCTCTCCGCATAATCACTGACAATTAAAAGAAAATAAATAAATAAAAGAAAAGAAAAAGGCTTATATGAACATAATAGAATAAAACAGCGCAAAGATACAAAAGGAAGAGGCAAACCAGACAGGACAGCGCAAAGATACAGGACAGAGCCTGTATATTTGCGCTGTTTTAGACCATTATATGTACAATGATTACCAACTAGTCCTGCTATCAACCTTATCATGACTTATATGAAAAATAAAAAAATATTTGTTTTTTATGTAAAAAAATCGCTCAATATGTACGCTGTTAGATGCCTGTTTTGATAAAGATAGCCCGCTCTAGGCACCGCCCAGGAAGGTAATTAGCTACGCTTCATTTCTCGGGCCTGATTGGTTGGAGAGATGATTAACGCGTGAAATGTTCGTTGTAAAATTGTCTATCCGTTCCACGGTAATCTTTTATATGACGTATTTTTGGTGTGTGTTTGAAAAAAAAAAAACTCTATAAATAAAGTCAGTATTGTTTTGATGCTGAATATATGTCTTGATGTTCGTGAAATTGGTCACGCTACTCTGGAAATTGTGAGACCGTCATGACTGCGACCATGAGTTTAGTACTGAGAGGTAACCTACCCAGCTAAACATTTTCGAGCTATTTGAGTGGAAGCAATCGGGTCTTCCTCTCGCATGATGTTTGTGCAGGTAGTTTTCTGTCATCTCGCTTCGAAGGCCCTTAGCTCAAGTTTTGAGCAGCACAGCTGGCTTACTAAAGCGCATTTTTTTACGTCGCGTTTTAATTGTTCGTCATGACGCTCGCCCACCTTGCTCGCGGACGCAATGCAAAAAAAAAAAAAAGAAAGAGCAGAAAAACTAAAAGGACTGAATAATTATTTTGTTGATGTTGATTAGCTCTTTCAGCCGCGTCTTGCCGCACATCAGACGCTGACAGCCGCTTGTATTATACCATGATTCATGCGTGATAGATCGCTAGTACGCCTTTTCATTGTAGCGTCTTGCGTTCGTCGCAGATGGATTTAGACGGGGCAGGATATAGCAGACGGACGCAAGCGACGGCGGACGCGGACGCGTCGCTTTGATGGCCGCGTGTTACGATCGTCCTATGGGTGGTTGTAGGGCGTGTTCTAATCGCAGACGACGCCCAACGCTGCCTCGTGTCTGGTCGCACGACTAGCAGTCGGTGTCAGACGACAGGCAAGATGTACCGGACGTCGCGAAAGGAAGACATTAGGCTTGCGAAAGCGTTCAGCAGACCAGCCAAGCCAATCTAGTAGTAATGGGCGAGACTAGAGTCACTGAATGTTCCCAGAGTACCAAAATTCCCAAGCTTCGCTTCCCAACCGAGTCGCGGTTCTGACGCGAACGCACAGGGCAGCGCCAACATGGCGCTTCCCTGTGCGCCAAAAACGAAGCGCCTACGGTGTCGCGTTTGTTCTTGTGTGAGTTCTTCAATACACATACCTGCCTGTGGTGACACTGGTTTGTTTTTTATTAAAGTTATTCCTTCGTTTCAAGCCGTGCGTGACTTGCTCCTCGCTGTCTCGTCACTTTCTTTCTCTCACCACGAAACACATCGAAGTCGAGTGTTAGGCTTAGCGTCTGAGTCTTAGGGCCGGTTGCACCAACGTCGCTTACCTTAACCCAAAGCGGCTCTTTCCTAAGTCGGCTTAGCGCCCTAAACCGAGCTCGGGTAAGCACGGGTTTAAATTCCGGTTGCACCAACGTTAACCCGGCTTTACAGACGCGCCCCTAGCTAAACGCTGGATTTGCCTAGGGAATGTAGGGACAAAGAGAGCGAACTAGGGAACGCTCAGAGGGACGAATACGATTGGCGGAGAGGAATCTCGTGATGTAAACAAAAAACCTGCTGTAGTAGCCGTCGTCGGCGTCTGCTTTTCGCTGTATTTCTTCGGTGAGTAACTAATTAAAGGTCTCCAAATTCAATCATTTTTTTCGCTTAACTTTTAAAAACAGGAGTCAACGCTTTAAATAAACACAAATGCTCTTTACATCTGTGATTGTGTGTTTATTATCGGTTGATAACAGAATATTTTGACAGTGACAGTAGTTTTCGTGCTCACATTTTGAGATAAAGGAGCCATCGGGGGCCCCAAATCTCACCGAACGCGAGAAGGACGCTCTACTCGCTACATCGCTGAAGACAAAACATCATCGAGAATAAGTAGGCAGGTAAGATGACTACTAAAATCAAGTCATGCCTGAGACCGATGAAGTTCAAAACAGTGACGAACTCGCCACGGCAGCTGCGAAAATGCCCGGAAATTGTCGAATAGAAGTCGTCGAGTTGTCGTCGCCACGAATAGAAGTTGTCGTCGCCACAAATGAAAGATATAAAGCAAAATATTCCTAAAAAGCGCGATCACCAGAAAAGTTACGGTTATGGAACGATACAGTTTTCTGAAGCCAAGATTCTACTCGCGAGACAAGGAAAATTCACTGAAGATTGTCTCGAAACTCAGAAAACGAAAGAAATTGACTTTTCGCTGTTTTATTTTTAAAAGCGCCGCAATCTGATGCAAACAGCAGAAGTGTCGACAATCAGCTGATCGCCGAGATCATGTACTGCCACAATTCAACGCGCTGATCGGATTGAAGGATATGCGTTGCAAGTAGAAATAAACAAGCTGGTAAATAACGATACGTTACAGTTATGCGAAAATCAGCAAGGCATACATACGAATAAGCTCGTTGACAGAATAACCATCGGGAAGACAGACGTGAGCCCCACAGCTCCGTACGTATCTCGGTTAGGGCTAACACGCACTGAGAGTGGAGAGCCAGCTTGAAAACAGGGGTCGATAAACACTTCACGCGACAATATTTTGCATCCTTGTCACAATCGAAGGTCATTCTGTCGAAACTCTCACGCTGTTGTAGCCTAAAACACTTTGTACAACCAATTTCGTCCACCGCGTCGACCACCACAAACCAGCCGCCATGTTTTAAATCCAGGATTAAGAAACAACCAAAAGCAAAGCGCCCAATGTTGAGCGCTTACGATAAGCGTAGTTTAGTGCTAGGTTTAGCGATAAGCGATTTTGGTGCAACCGAACGAAACCGAAACTGAGCTTAGGTTCCCGGCTAAGCTCCGCTTTGCGCTAAGCGGCGTTGGTGCAACCGGCCCTTAGGGTTTGAAACACAGCACCAGCGCAATCGGAGCGAGCAACAGAGTCGTCAAGTTTCTTTGGCGATCCACATTAGCAGCAACTAAATATATATAAAAAATATCTAGAGAAAATCATTGCACCTTCCGTTCGGTCCTAACTCATCGATGCCCAGAACTTCCACCCGTGCGTACCCGCCCCAGCCGTTGTAATGCGGACATGTTTTGTATACGTTTTCTCGTTGTTTTGGGCCTATCTCCAAAATGGCCGACTGATAATTTCCGCCACGGGTTAAACCAGCCAATCAGAACTGGCTTCTGAAGGATTGACTTTCGGTAAGCGGACTGAATGAAATTCACCACTCTGGGAATATTCAGCGACTCTAGGCGAGACTTCCTTTCTTTGGGCGGGACATAGAGGAAGTGCTGACCTCCACCTAAATTGCGCCTAACGTCGTAACTATTGCGCAAAATGTTTTCCTTGTTCGAGTAAAATTAGAGGAAAAAATAATTGTTTGTTCGAGGTCCTTAAAAAAATATTTGTCTTTTAAAGGAGCATTTTTGTTTCAAACAGCGCGACAGGACAAGGACAAAGTAAAGACGAGACAGAGGACAGCACTGATTATCACCTGAAAGTTTATTTCCGCCTCTCCAAGTATCGACATCCAAAGAAACAGAGTGCGAAAGAAAGGACACAAAAAAGCCCGCGTCTTTACTTTCTCCTTCCCTTGTCGTGCTGTTTTAAATCAAGATGCCCATGAACCAACTAGCCGAGACATACCTTTAAGCAGGACTTTTAAATGGGCGATGACATGAATTTTGGGGTGGGGATAAAGGATTTTATATTTAAATTTCACTAACCGCATATCGTTTAGTGGGCTGAAAGAAAGAAGGGACAAAGTCAAAAGCCTGGTTTTCGGTACGAAAATTTGAAAATGTAGTAGACTATTCACGCCTCCTTTCCTTCGAAAGCTCTTCGCCTTTTCACTCCGATACATCCGCGGTACTCAAAAGCACGTCAACCGGCCCCAGCTCACGCATTGGACACGGGCATTGTGTCACTTGGACTTATGCGCTCGTCAACAATCGATCCGTCGACGAATAATTTGTATACGCTTTCGTGGCCAATGAGTGTCGTGAAGGCACTTATCATCACTCGCGAATGACAAGTTCTATGGTGTTTATAAGAAATCACGGAGAACGCTTGAAGTCGTCGCATCCAGTGCCCAACCATGTCAGTTGAGTAGAACAGCTAAGAAAGAATAAGTTGAAAAATAATTTCACGGTTCCTTTAATGACTGCCAGGTGAGGCGAGTCCCAAGCAATAAACCTTTTTTGCTAAAATTACCAAAGCACCAAGGTGCATGCTACGAGTGTAGTTACACGCGCAGCAGGTGCTGGCGTCTGCAGCAGTATAGCCTCTTCTATACTTACAAAGCCTGGCAGTTCGACGACGGAGCCATAGACTGCCCGATCGCAGATTTGGAGCGCGAGGTTCTGGTAGCACAGAGCATTTCTCGGGGAACCTGGTCGTCAGCGTACAGCTTTTGCAGGGGCGAGGACCCGATACATGGTTTTGAAACCCGATGAGAAATGATGCGGGAGCGCGAGGAACGCGAGGAGCACGAGCGGACATTCCATCGCTCGGAAAAAGTGTGTTTCGGCGTCTCCCCGCAGCGGGGAGCCCATCACGTGGCTCTCCTTTTATCCGTTTGTCTGCCACTCCTTTTCAATTTCGGCCGCCACATCTCGTGGCGATCTGCCTGGCTTTGTCAGTATTGGCGACGTGCGCGAACGAAAGCGTCGGTGTGGTCGGCCTTCCACGATTGGCCGAATGCTAACTATGACGTCAGCAAAGGATTTCTCATCGACGGAAATAAGAGGAATGGAAGAACTTCAATTTCGACGGTGTTGGTAGTGTTGCTTTAAGAGTGCAATGATTTCAAGCTTCCACCATGCTCCTTACAAACACCATCGAACTTGTTGTTCGCTAGATAATGACGTCACGAAAGGTAACCATAGCAGGGCGCCACTACAACATCTCGCCGCTAATAGAGGAGGCTATGGCAGCAGTAACTGTTCTAAAGCAAACGCCTAAAACAAAACGGTATCTTGCACGCGCGCTCATCAACGCTTTATTTTGGTTATTTACTTCGAATCTTTGATACGGTGAAGCCGAGCGCGTGCGGTGCGTGCGGTGCGTGTACCTGTAATCCGAGCATACTCATTGATGCTTGCGTAATTTAGCCGATTGCGTAATTTTGTTACGTTGCTACATAACGCCTACGTTAGCGACATAAGCCTATAGACGCTTTCAGGCAGCTGTGCATGGGCGCCGCCATAACCGACCTTCAGTTTTAGATGCGGAGCACCTCTTGCTCGGGTCTATGTTCCGCGGCGTCGGCGTTGTAGTGGGCACTCGAACTACGCACGCGCAACTCTCCTCCTTCCTTCTCTCCAACAGCTGCGCGTTACTCTCTCCGCTCTCTCTCTCTACCAGCTGCGTGCACTGCGCGTGCGTTCGCTTCTCCTCACACCGCGCGCGCACGCGCAACTCTCCTCCTCTAGTCTCCTCTCCTTCAAGTGTGAAAAAAAAAATAAACGGCGAGCGGCGAGCGTTCCAAGTTTCTCTGCCGCGAGCCACGACGAAGGCTCACGTAGGGGGTAACGCTAGGGCAGTCGGTGGCGCCATCTCTCGACGTCAGCACGCAACTGACTCTTTCCTCGGAACCAACACGATGCTCCGCATCACCCCATGATTCCCCTCGGGAAGATGGTGTAATTGTATTTGTTTCCTCTTATTCCGTTCGCTTTACCTCACTATTGTCACAGCAGGACAGGGTATTGCCACTTTAGCTGCTACTGCGTCCTTCTCCCCAGCATACGCCTTTGTGGAGGCTCGTCAACGTCAGCTTCAGTGTCTAGGAATCTCGGTAAGACAGGAGAAGGTCGGCAATGGCGGCTCACTCTAGCGCGTGTCAGGCGCGTGTTTAAAGCGTCTATAGACCCTTTTCATGGCAAACGCCACCAGGCGGTGCTCCAGTCTTTGACGTCCCAGAGAACTTCCGGTTCTTCAAAAGAATGAACAAAGCCCACCTTAATACCGCTGCTTGAAATGTCGATGAAACGTTTACCCACCAATTCTCCAGGTGAACGCCAAGAGAACGAAGCAGCGCGAGATATGTTAAACATTTTCGAATATTCTTGTAAACCAAATTCTCTCCTTTAAGACGTTAAATTGTCCAGCCGAGGGCCCTCGTTAAATCTCCAACTTTGATGTACGTGTAGCTTTTATGCTTTCTAGCACTAGTGACATAGGCAGGCTCGACAGGCTCGCAAGCACGGAACGACCGGAAGTCGCTTGGGACGCAGGAGGCAGCTCATGTTTGTAAACAGCAAAAGGGTCTATAAGAACAGTAAAGAAGGAATCACAAAGCAAGAACGGGATCATATTAGACCATGCCCTGAGTTTTTCAAGCTGTCAATTAAATTAAAGCGGTCTGTGCACATCTTTTATACCTTTCTTCTGTATCCTACCATTATATAAGTATCGTTATTTTTTACCGAATTCCTTTTTCATAAAGTAAACACTCCGGATTCTTTTTAAACCCTTTTTTTTGCGTTGTCGCGTATTTACGCACCTGTCAACCTAATATTTGTTTATGCTCGAAAAAAAATTGACATGGCGTAGTCTCGACCTCAGTATCGACAAAACTTGACGCCCGATTCAATTTTTAATCTCGCGGTTTCCCGTACCCGTCTTCGACCGCCCGTTCGTGGCAATTTTTTGCCCACGCATCTCACGGACCTTTCTGCCGTCTCAGATACCTGAAATTAAAGGCGCAGTGCACGGCCCCGCAACCTCGGTAATTGTGGGAGGTCGCCCTCGCCATATAATTACGGGCCTTTATTAATAATCGCGACCCCCCTCGCCTCTCCCACCCTTTCGTCCGAGCCGCCTTTCATCGTTACTTTATTGTCTCTATTTTAATCGACAGTGCGTTCTTTTTTTAAGCCGGGTTGAACGTCTCTCTCTCTCGCCTAGCCCAATCCCTCTCGCTAACCGCAGAGAATCGTGAGAGCAAAGGCTCAAATAATTTGGGCGTGCATAATTGAGAATCGGCGGAGCCGAAATTCGTGATCGTGGCAGGCCTGGAGGTATACGCTGATCTGAGGGTAGCATTTGTCAGCAAAACCAGGTAATTTAAAGTTTTCTATAACGCCAGTTGGGTGTGTGTGTTCCTTCGAAAAATACTCTGAGTGTTCTAGTTTCCGGTTATAATAGATTGATCATTTTTACGTTCGTGTTCGCACGAAAAAAATTTATTAACCTTTTTATTGCGGTTTTCTTGTCATTTTTGATTGAAACAAACTGCCACGCTTAGCTCGTCTCGCCAAGCATGCGTGTATTGTCTTTTTTTGGCGGTTTACGTGTGCTGCGAGTTGATGGCGAAAATTCGGCCGAAATATTATGGTATATTATAAGGGCCCGCTCACCGAACGCTATGGAGGTCACAACTTTTCGTTTTGGATCGATGAAACTCAGCTACTTCTCACTTTTATTTCACAACCGCGTCTGCAGGCGAGCATATGGGTGTTGCTCAGTAATTTAGCGCACGATTTTGCACAGTGTGACCTTCAACACGGGCCTCGCTCGATTGGATGATATTACATAAGCCGCGTGATATATAAAATTTCACGCGGAAGAAAAATAGAATTAAAAGGCGCGTGGTTTCCTTTCTTTATAGCTCTACGTATGTTCTGAGCTGTCCAAATATTCCTCGTTCTTTATAGCCTGATCATCTTCAAATTTTGCCTCTTTCCTCCACAACGATTTGTAGAGAAAGAGAGGCTTTAGCGGGGGCACCTGAAAACCTTGCTTTTCTTTTTGAATATCTTCCGTTCATCAAGATGGCACGTTGGGGGCATTCGCTGTCTTCATCCCCATGCTACAGTGCCTAAAACGCGCCTCTGACCGGTGTTTTTTTGCGCGTTTTAAAAAGTGGTCCCTCGATTGGCGCCCGATGACGTCATAGGAGTGTCACGCTGTCGCCGGCCGCGACCCTGGCGGCGTCCCAGCGGTGGTGGTGTATGCGGCAGACGCCTGTTCTGCTCCAGGTTGCTCTCTAGTATGGCAGACCGCGGAAACTTCGGCAGCCCGGAGTTGGGACGCTGCGACGACAGCGACAACCACGTTTGCTCGTCCGTTTTTTTTTTCGTAATTCATAGGCTTAACCGCCAGGATCGCAATATCCGACAGCAGGACACTCCAGCTTCTGTGGCGTCATTCGTTACCAGTTCGGGATCAACTTCCGAAGTTTGAGCGGAATAGGGTGCTAAACACGGTATTTAAAGAGCGATCGTTTAAATTTTTGTCATTGACGTGTAAACCCTGAGACTGGTACGAAATTTTAAGAAAAAGTAGAAGGGACAGAAGAAAGCTGACAGAGAGCATCTCCAACTCGGCTAACAAAATTTATTTCGTACAACGCTTTTAAATCGATCTCCCAAGATCGTCCACAACGTAAAAAAAAAAAGGACAATATTATTGGCAAGCATACTTCTTTCTCAGAGTGAACCACCTTCTAAGCCAGTTCGTTCGAAACAACCAAGGCGCTAAACAATGCGGAGGGCATGTCGTCTGCTTCTTGTGCAGGATTTGTGGTGACGTCAGGACGACGCCGAGCTCTGATTGGCTTGGATTGAAAGGATAGCGGGTAGACCTCAATGCTAAATGCCTTGAAGTCTACCCTCTCTTTTTGTTTTTCAATCAGCCAATAAGAGCTCGGCATTCTGACATAATTACAACCCCTGTGAAAGGAGCAGACAAACGTGCACTCCGCATAACAGCCGGCTCATGAGGGAACCCGAACAAAAAGGCTAAGCAAATTGTTCAATGCCTTGATTTTTCCAAACGACCTGGCTTAGAATGTGGGTCACCTTGACACGAAATATGTTTGACTGTATAAATGTGTTTTTTTTTTTTTCACGTTGTGGACGAATTTCGGAAATATATATAAAAGCGTTGTGCGAAAAAAAAAAAAAAAGGATTATGAGCTGAGTTTGAGGCGGTGTGTGTCACCTCTACTCTGTCCCTTCTAATCTATCTTCAAATTTTATACCAGTTTCGAAGTTTACACATCATGATTAATACGCACCTACCTGCTCGCCTGCACGTTAAGCATTTTTTCGTTTAAATTTTTTCGAAGACATTAAAGAGTCGTTTCGGAGAGCGAAGAAGATCAATTTCCTCCCCAAATCTTGCGGGGAAACTGAATTGGTGCATTGGCCTCGGGACGTCCTGTCACGTGACGTCGATTTCCCCGCTAAATTTAGCTTGAAAACTGAATTGATGTAAAGGTCACGTGATATAAAAAATCCAGCTTAATTCAGCGGGAAATGCACGGACAGATGGACGGATGCACGGACAAAATTCTGGAATCCGGGAGTCTGTTAAAAAAGCATTTCATGCTTTCAGGAACAGCTCTGGTATGTATTTTGCGCGACACCACTATAATTGACTTTTTAGTCAACGCCAGTCCTTATTGCGGACATGCATGTCTTGGTTGGAATGTTTGCTTGTATTTTCACAGATGTCTGATACGCGCACCCCCCCCCCCCTCCCTCCCCTCCCCCCCTCGTCCCCTCTCCAAGCCGGCGTAGACTGTTCATCACCGAAACTTCTAGCATCAGCGATTAGGCGTTTCGGGCCAAACTGGACAGGGTTTCCTGCGCGGAACATCTAATATCGGGGGGTCGTTTGCATAACGTCTAACGCGTGCGAATGCAGCCGGCCGCTTGTACCCGCGGTTCGAAGCAATATGTATCCGTGTTGCTCAGAGCCGCGCGTGGGTGGGTGTAAGCACGGCCCCGTTATTATGCGAGCTTGTACTGGCACGCAGCCCAGCGTCAGTGTGTTGACTTCCTTTACGACGAGGGGTACCCGTACTCTACGGAAAGTTTACTTATATGAACGTTTAGACAACGCAACGCAAAGGATAACAGCTTCGTGTGAGTGCAATTTCACGCCCTTGTTACGTGGCAAAGTTAATTTCGGTTTAGCTGGAATGCCATTATGTGCTTATGAATCTGAGACCATCGTGGTCAAAATCACGAGCTCATTCGCCGATCGCATAATATCATTTAATACGACAACGATAGCCTTTCCCGAGTGACAAGGGCATTTGATTTTATTAAAATTAATGAATACTGTTTATGCTGAACAGGGGCTGTGGACAGTATAGAGTAAAAGTTCACATAAAATCTACAACCTAAGTTCACATAGAGTGGGCAATGGAAAGCAAGAAGTAACCACAACAATACCGCCCATTATGCCTACATTATGTGCGTTAGAACACTACCCGCGTCAGAAGGGAAATTTGTGATCAGTTTCATGAAATGATATTTCCGTGAGCATCAGATCAGCCCGCCATCCGTATTTCACGGAATGCGCTGCGCCAGAAGTTACGCGCGCTGGTTCGTCGATCGTTCAAATGATATTCGTTGGAACTGACTATGACGTTGCATGACTTACAGGGGAATGAGAGGCAGAAGTTTCCTTTCGCTTATGGAGACTGCTCGTGAGCGACGCACTACACCAATATTAACTAAAAGACAAAGTCCGAGCGCCATAGAGTAGCCTTTGTGGTGAGACGCTGCGAAACGCTCTGGCGGTGATGCGTGCGGAAGTATTTGAGTAGCTCAACCTCCAGCGTAAGCTTTCTATCTTCGACACCATGTCACCATCTCGTGATCTTTGTGCATGCGGGCGCCGCCAAGGTAGACTGAAGCGTGCACGTCGGAGGCTGGACATTCGTACAAGACGCCCTGCGCCACTTGTCCCTCTGTTGCCATGACAACCAGTGATAAAAAGTTCTGTCCTGATCAGAATGATGATGACCTTCGTTGCCATGGCAACCTGCCCAAAATGTTCTGTTCTGATCGAAATGGCGGTGGCCTTTGTTGCCATGCTGATCGCCACTTTGGTCCTTTCAAATCTTCGAAGCTCCCAAAGGGTCGTTTTAAGCCAGCCGCGCCAAGATAGCTATAAAGCTCCATCACACTAAAAGCGTTTCTCGTGATTATATGCGTTTTTTTTTGCCACTGTTAAGGCAATGAACTAATCAATGTTGCTGATCTCTACCGATTCTCCTTATTCTAATTGGTGGTCTTACTGAACATTTTGAGACAAAAATTATTTTTCAATGGCACCGATGCCGCTTCTGGTGGCGGTGCGAAGATGCGCGCTTGTTTCGCTTGTTTGTGGATAACAAAAACAAGGTATAGAAGAAAATGTCTGTACAAGTCTACCTGTCACCGCGAATTTGGATCTTCGCACCAAGAATATGGAGGTCAAGGACAAACGGCTCATTTCATGAATCAAAATTTCAGCCATAAGGGAAGCTTGGCGCCACTTTTCCAGGATACAGTGACTTTAATCTACACAATTGGTGGATAGCAACAACCACTACTAAAACACTCAGGTAGGAAACTCACCCTCGAAACTTGGACCGTTGGCGTCCCCCGAGACCAAGCTAAATACGGTAACAGCGCCACCCTATAGCGACGAGTTGAAACAAAAAATTTGCTTTATATGGCTACGGCTAGAGTCACTGAATGTTCCAAGAGTACCGAACCTCACTGCCTCCAGGTGCGAAGATGGCGGCCCAATCTTTTTGCTTTACTCTGGTCACCATGAGCTTTTAAAAAACACGTTTTTTTGCATAAAACAAACAGAAAAAGCTCTTTTTGTTGGAAAGCTTATTATAAATTAGTACAATATGACAAGAGCGTGATGTTTACATGAAGAGTTACTTTACAGGGTCTTGCGGCACAATCAATATTATTGTCATACAGCCATATCTCACCGGTGACTTCAGGTGACGCATCTCAACCTGGGTGCTTCCTAACTTATGAGACGCGGGTTGGCAGCTCTGAAACCCCTTCTATTGTATACGTTTCGGCGCTAAAATGGTGGATCAAAGCCAAAATTGAACAGTAACAGCGGGCGCTGTCGATTCCGCTACTCTGGCTACTGCGAGATGGCGTCATTAGACCATGCGCAATGGAGGGGCTTTAAGGCGCGATTCGGACTGAACGAATACGTACAGCCGTGCAGTTCCCGGAGGGGCCTATGCGGGAGAAATGGTGGCGTTGCGATCGCGTTCTGTACGGTTCTCGAGTACTGATCGGAGCCGCTTTTTTGTAATGTAGGCTCCAATGGCAGTTTCCAAAGTGAGTGTTCTAATAACGTTGGTAGCAACTTTCCATCGGTCATGAACAAGACTTTTGACGGTGCGAAACCAATGTGGCGGAAGCTCGCCCAGAGCACACGCTTCACCCCAAAACGCACGGCTATGGCCACCGATGTTTCAGTGACGCTTACATTAACTGGATCATGGGAACGTGGCGTCAAGCTCCCCGTATGGTCGCCGTTTTGGTTTATGGAATGAGTAGCTTTTAGAGCGCAGCTCTTAGGCGCCCGTTTCCTGCTTGAGCGGCGTTTCCGTCGCCGTCGCCGTCGCCGTCGGCGTAACCGCGGGTTGCATGCAACTCAGGTTGCATGCAACTCGCGTTGCATGCAACCTGTTGGCGTCGGCGTAATTGCGCGTCGCGTGCAACCCAGGTTGCATTCAGTCCAAGTTGCATACAACCCGCGGGAGTCGCCGGGTTGCCCGAGGTCACGTGACCCCCCCCCCCGAAGTCACGTGACCCCCGCCCCCCCCCCCCCCCGAGGTCACGTGACCTAAGGGGTCACGTGACCCCTTAGGTCACGTGACGCCCCCCCCCCCCCCCCCGAGGTCACGTGACCCCCCCCCCTCCCCAAGGTCACGTGACCCCCCCCCCCCCCGAGGTCAAACGACCCTCCCTCAGTACCCTTCCCTCCTCCTCCTCAAGAGCTGCGCTCTAATTCGGCGTTACAGGGAGTTGTAAACGGCTTTCATTTTTTCTTGACCTCTTCATTCTTTGGTGAGCCTATTTGAAATCGCTGGTGAAGGGTACAGGTTTATAGAGACGTGATTTTTGTGTTTTATATATACCGAGATTTTGCTATTTGCACACCAGGGCAACAAGCCCACATCTTCCCTCCGCCACCTCCTGCGGCGTCGGCGCTTGGCGGCATTGAAAAATAATTTTCCTGTCTTTAAACTCGCAAGAACAACGATACTATTGTAAGACATTTGTGGAAATGATTATGATTGATAAGTAGATTACATGCACACCGCCAAAGACGCTTATATTGGCGAGGAACGCTTTCATTACGATGATGCTATATAACGACCCTGGCGCGACTGGATCAGATCGACCCTTTCAAAGCTTCGAAAGTAGGAATGGAACAAAATGGCTTGAGCCATGGACAACCGAGGCCAATCAGCCGATTACCTTGCGCGGTTTGGTCGTCCGTATTCTAGCATTTGTGTATGTTCTCCTAGCAGGCAGGGAAGGCAATGGCGCTACTCTTTTCCAGGATCCAGTGACTTTAGTGGCGCCCACTTAGGGATCTTGTCTGTGACGTCAGAAACCCAACCTTCTTTGCCGGGATGTCAAAGGTCGCAATTCTGGGTATTTATAGGGAACTTTTAGCAAACCACTACCGTGTTCCGCGTACCGCATGTTGTCCGGTAAGCGGGACACGGTAACGGTCTGCTGAAAGAAACACAAGTTTGATGGTACATTTAATGACCAGGGAAAAGAAAAGTTTGTATTTACCGCATGCTGAACTGCATCACCGACGAACTTGATATTCTGACATTGATCTCATTTCCATTAGTAAAGGGAGAATAAATTCTTCCGAAGACGCCATAGCCAGCGTTTGGTCACTCGTAAAAGGCTTTGGTTCCGTACGTTGTGAATAACGTATATTTTTATATTTTGTTCATCTTTTTTTTATTTCACATTACTTTCTTTTAATTTTGGAGAGAGGGGGAAAAGGGCGACCTTAGCTATATTAATTTACGTGAAGAAACGTTGAAACATAAAACGAGGAATTAAATGAAGGATAGTAGTAGACTTGACCAAGAATCATTTATCTGTGCATAATTTCCTCAACATTAACGTCATGCTCCGAAACCCTTTGCGACAAATATTATTATTAATATTATTTTTGCTTTTGCTTTAGGTGTTTTTTGAATGCTTCGGAAGTTTCTGTGGTCCTTCAATAACTGGACTAGATCGGCTCTCTGCGTGTTCCGGAGAACGCTGGTGGGTGGATGTTGTTGTTAATAAAACCATTGTATTCTCTGTCGGGTTGCCTTACTGGTACCTTAGGAATTTCCGTCTCAAAAATGCTTCGTTCGCTTGGGCGTTATAGTGAGAGGCAAAAACTCATTCTAAAGTCGCTCCGCCGCATCCGTGCCATCCATAATTCTGCACCGAATTCTGAAGGCGGCATAAAGTAAGGAGGAGAATACAAATGTATTGAAAAGCGTCCGTTGTCGTCTTTTTTTTTTTATGGTTTAAAATCGCAACGCGAAGCAGTGCCGTCTTCGAATCGTATCATCGCGTTATCCATCTCGAGGCTAGACTGCGCTGTTGCAGTTCCGAAATCCCTCTCCGGGAATATCTGATTTAAGAGGAAGAATTGGGACAAGACGGCGCCTTCCTGCTTTAGGTTCTTGGATCTCGTACAAAAAAAAAAAAAGTTTTATATTTTCTTTTATTTCGAATCTTCGCCAGCTTCTAAGTCGTCCATATCTGAGTACTCGCACTCTGTCTTAAATGTCACTTTTTTTCTTTAAATATTTATTTATCGTATTCTGCTTTGGGAATCGCGGTTTGACTTTCAAAAATAGATCATATAATATATTTTATTTTTATATGCATATCCAAACGGGCTCGGAAGCGATATGAACTTATGGTGCCATCCTTGAATTAGAGTTTAAATGGCTCGAGGTAGGCATTCGTGTTATATTATTTGTGTTTGTATACTTGAGATTTAAAAAAAGAATGGCTCATGGTATGCGATTTTGTTTGATCCTTTTTTGACGCGTTCCTTGCTTCAACACTATCTGTCGTTGTTTTTCTTGTTTGTTTGTTTCATATTTAACAACATAATAATATTCTGTTGGAGTTTTTTTGTGAATTAATGTTGTTAATGGGACTCAATCAAATGGTAGGAATGTGCGGAACATCTTAAAAATTTCAGAAAGTGTAATATAGTTATTTAGGCGCTATAAACCATTAACGTAATTTTTCAATATCCATCATTGTAGATATTTTATTTCATTGAATGGTCACTTGTATTTCTACAAAGCCTAGGGGGAAAAAAACCTAGTTCTTACAGGTTCATTTCCGAAATTACACAGATCCGGATGTTTTTAGGCTATTCTTGAGGATGACCGAATAAAAAACACACACAAAAAACGACTTTTTTGTTCTTTTATTTCGCCTCAGTAATATCAGAATCGTTTTTCGAGAGCCGCCATATATGATTGCCTTTTATCATCTCATTCATGTTTGACGGCTGTCGCTGTGCTTTGCATAGTTTATGACAAACTTCGGTTAATGTAAGCAATCATACTCTCAACAATCTTTATACCATGATAACATTCATCAGCCTTCTTTATATTTATAGAACCGGTTTTGCGCAAACTCACAATAAAACGCCCCGTTTTTCCTCACCAGTGCAGTAACTTTCGAACTAAAATTACAAACCGTACAAAACTAAACACGTAAAAATCTTAACCCCCAAGTTCCCGGCTGTTTCGTCGCTCGCGGATTTTTACGATAGATGCAGAGCGCGATCAAGTATCGCTCTTGAGACAAAATCCTATGAATATGAAACACGTCGGAAAAAAAAATACTATATTCTGCCTCGAGAAGCATTCAATCTCGATTCTTTGCTCGCAAACGTACGCGTGCTTTCGATTCGCGCGCTATCCAGAAACTATACGGGCGCCGAGCGATCGCCTTACACATGGTGGCACTTCGGATGCAAATCAAGATATACTAAACACATAGGCTCGGAGGCGCTTCGGAGGATCTATTTGAGCTTTTTCTCTCTTTCTTTGAAGCCGTTCGTGTGCGAATAAAAGTACAATCTTATTTGGTGCTCAAAAACACCCAAACGCGAGCGAATTTTCGTTAAACCTAATTTTGGTCCCATTCCCTTCGCATTTAACTTCTTTTTTTTTTTTTCCCCATTTTCCCATTATCTTTTTTTCTTTCTCTTTCGGCCCCCTCCTTTTGTTTAAGCGAGTAAAAAACAGTAACTCAGTCGAAATACAATACAACAGGCTTTTTTTTTAAGGGGAAGGAGGGGGGGAGGGCAATCGAAATTTCAGGAGTTCCTAAACTACAACGTGCCCTGCTGTCATTGGATCATTCCGTTTTCACTTTGAAGCAGGTAGCTGCTGCCTCTCAATGTACTTAAAAACAAGGCGAAGTTTAAAAGAAGATGCCTCACCGATCGAGGCTTAATGTCAAAATTGAACCCAAACCTAGACCCTGAGAGCAGCAATTTATTTTCCATTTGGGTCTCTTTTTTATTTGTCTTACGCGATTTTTTTTTACCATGTCTTTATATTCGTACTCGAAGTTTCAACAGAATTTAATGTCTTTACGTGCGATCGTGTATTTTTTTTTCTTATAGGAGGGTTTGTAGCGTATAAGACGAGTATTGATTTTCTTCGTAACTGAAAAAAAAGTATCATGTTTTTTGTCGATATCAGTGATTTCTCGAACAGAACTTGCGTACAGTCTGTGATCGAGTTTTATATTCGTCCCTGTAGCATGCACTTGAGAGCGTGCAAAAAGTTAAGAACTTGGACAATGAGTGTTCACGGCACAGCTTGCTTTCAGCTGGCTTTATATTGCCACAGGGGGTGACTAAAAGAACAATAAATAAAAAAAGGAATAAATAAAAGTTTAATGGGGCGAACTTGTGCCCAAAACCAAAAGAAAAAAATAGAAGATAACAACAGAGCGTCGCTGGCGTCGAAGTCGGCGTGAGAGCAGGATCGAGCGCTGGGGCGAGACTCACTGTGGCTTGCCTTGTGGAACCCCTTTTGTACACCCGTGGGCTTCTGAAACAATCGACGTAGAAGGGTCGGCGCGTAGAACAATATCATCGTATCAGCAACACGGTTCTCAAGTTTACCAGAACATCACATTACAGAGTCAACAAAAATGTGTACCCGCGGCCAGGCATCGAACCTTGGCCTTTTGAGTGAAAGGCAAGTGCAAAATACATATTGGGGCTAAAAGATACACCACGAGCCCTTACTTAGGGCCACTGGCAATGTTAAAACTCTTTCATGTTTATTAAAGCATTCAATAGCCCGATACATTCAGGTGGGGTCTCACTACGCTCCAATACATTCTTGATCTGAAGCACAAGTTCTACAAAAAATAAGCGTGCCGACTTGGGGTGGACTTCAGCATGCCAGACAGCCATACGTGATCTCCACAAGCTGTACAGTCCTAGGGTCATAAACAAGTCGTATGGCACATTTTCACCCTTCTCTACAGGAACAAAACGGATGGCGTAATGGTCAATGCACAAATCTTTTTTGAGTGCGCGTTGTAAAACATCCCGCAAAAATATAGCATCCCAACAATGCAAGAAGGCGTGTTCAATAGTTTCTGGCAGTCGGCTCAGCAGGCCCCCCCCCCCTTTCCAGGGTACGAACATTCCACGGTCCTGAAGCCACGCCTTTACTGGCCAGGTAGAACTACGCAGACGAAAGAAAAATGTTTTGACAGCAGGCGGAACACACGTTTGCTTAACACGTGACAATACGTCCTACCCAGGGCCAGAAGCATACGTTAGCCGGTAAAGTGGGGAAGGAAAAAGTACATCAAGCAGGTCACGCGTCAGTGTTTTGCGCGTTACAATTGATAGGTATTCACGCGAGAATTTTACATTCAAAAAAAGAAAGGAATCAATGACCTCTGTAACAAATCCGCATAGTTTTGCAGGAGGATTCAACTCCGAAGAAACAAGAAAAGATGGCAACGCCTCTGCTAGCCGTGTCTGTATCATTACCTGAAAGAGGGGATTCTGTTGATCTCGAAGGAAAAAGAAACGTGAGGCAGTTTTTTTTGACGAAACGATGGGCCAGTCCGACTCCTCCTAGCAAGACTCGACGAAAGAGGTTGTCACGGCACATCGGCTCACTTCCCGACAACCAAACTAAACATGCAAGAACTCTATGCATTTTCGTAATACAACTTCGCGTACACGAGAGGACTTGGAGCACGTACCAAAGTTTGGCGGTTAAAAACACGTTACATGCAGTTGCTCCCCTAACGAAAAATACACCAGGCAATCCTGGTGTGACATCAGGGAATCCTGGTGTGACACCAGAAGATCTGGTGTGCCCACCAGCAATGCTGGTGTATCGAGCACACCAGCCTGGTGTACCCACCAGAAATGCTAGTGTACCCGCACACCAACCTGGTGGGCACACCAAGAGAGTCTGTTGTCACACCACACGGGCACATGTGCCCACCAGGCAGCCTGGTGTGCACACCACGCAGTTTGATATGAGACCGGCGTTGTACATAACTGAAGAATACACAGCCCAACGTTTCTACTTTATGACACTAATATGTTTTTTTGTTGACTTTTCCCCCCGTCCACGAGCGTGTTTTGATTAGTTTGTGTGACGCCCCTTCCCCCGACGTGGTGTCTCGTTTCCTTCCGTCTTGGTGGTCGCCGGAGGCCCTGCGACGGGCTCCTTTGTGCTCAAGAACTGTCCCCCTCGTCCCCAGCACTTTCCCGGGCGGCCTTGAGCAGCTTGGGGCGCTCGCCTCTTTGGGGGTTTCCCTTTCTCTTTCCGCCAGTATTTTTGTTGAAGTTCGAGAAAATAAAGGAGTCTTCTCTGTGAGTCGAAGCCGAAAAGTGTGTGTTGGTGCGCTTTCCTGACTTTCGACAAGCTTGGTCCGGTTGCGAAACAACAAAAGACGCTAGTAATTATTACAGTTTTTGGTGCCGAAACCCGAGAATTAACGGCCTGATCACGCCTACTACGAGCCGGGAGGGCGTCGACCGCCTGAGGCGAAAGAGGACTACCCTGCGAGCCGCCACAACAATGATAATCAACGAGATTGGCGTTCTGCTGGCCACGGATCCAACCGACATCGGTGAGCTCGAAGAAAGATTTTATATTCTTCTACTTAAAGGGGCCCTGCAATCATATTTAAGCGTCGATCTTTTTTGCGGTTTCCACGTCTCTTGGGGTTCGGGCGAGCCAGCGGGCACGGAGAGAGTAATTAAATATCAGTGCGTCATATTTTAACTGGACGACGCGGAAACCTCCTCTACCGACGAGGGCGACCCGCGGTACCGAAAGCGCGCGATATGTGACGTCTTTGGTCCTGGGCTTACTACTGGTCAGAGCCGCTAAAAGCTTCTTTTTAGTCGAAATACAAAATATAAGTGGCGCGAACCGTTTCAATTATTTATAGAAGTAGTTTTTGTTCAGTATTTTAGATCAGAAAAGAAACAAATTCAGTTTATAAAGTACGGAAACAAGAAATGACCCGTCGAGATACCCGCCACCAAGCGGTGGAAAAGGCGGCGCATATTAGAAAGGAGTAGTGGGATCAGGCGCCGACACGGAAAGGTCCCGGATGTACGCGGCGGTGCTGCGGTCGTATGGATAGGAGGGTCCGACCGGCTCCGAGCGTTCCGAAGGCCTTCGGCGAGAAGCTTTGTCTTGCGGTTTAGCCGTTTCGCGGTAAGGCAGCGCGAAGTGGCTCCCGTTCTGAACTGATCTTTACCCCGTGTTTGCTGCCGAAAGTGGCCAATGAAGTGTCATGCCGAATTAGTGTTTAATCGCGCAGCAAATGCAATGAGAACCGCTCTGGCTGCCCGCTGCATACAGCCTTTTCCGAAGCATGCTTTAGTGGCGCCCTCTCGCGCCGTCGACACGGAGGGCGGCAGCCGTGAGCGCTCGCTAAGCTCACTACCCCTCGTCTAGTTCACGGCCACTCAAGCAGCCAAGGACGTCATAAGGGAGGTTACTTTTTGCTTGTTTTTGTAATTTTAATTTGCCTATAACATTTAAAATAAAGCGAATTTCGAGAAAATAAAAGTTTCACTAAGTTACTACGTTCAGTGCGCTGAGGTTCGGTGCAAATTAAAAACCAGTAAAAAAGTCCTAGCAGGGCCCCTTTAAGGAGGCTTCCCTGAAAGAGCTGGACAAGGAAATCGAGCCATCTGTCGAATATGATGCCTTAGAAGAGGAGATAACTGGCGCTGAGGTGTACGCGGAACGGATCAGCGTAACTGAGACAAGAGTAAACCGCAAGCTGAAAGGCCGAGAATTGCGGAACGGCAGGGCGTCCGGTTTTCCGACGCAGGGCAGTGGCTCCGGACAAGTTCCAGTTGATCACGGCCAACGTCCTACAACAGTAAAGCTTTCGAAGCTTTACTGGTTTGCTTTTTTGAAGAACGTAATTATGATAGCAGCGTTGTTGTCAAACTTATCATTGTACCCTTTTCTGTGAGTAAAGCAACACCCAGTCAACAGGTGCTCTGGTATCACACAACAAAACCTGATGTCACAACAGAACACCAGAATGCTGGTGTCAACCCAGAGCACCAGATTCATGTTGTCCCACCAGCACACCTTATTTCTAGTATCACACCAGAACACCGGATCGCTGGTGTGAAAATGTCCCAAATCACATCTGTGAGAAAGTCTGGTGTCACATCAAGTCACACAAGCCCTCGGCCTGGTGTATTTTTCACTAGGGTCGGGCAAAAATTTACAGGTCTCGGTTGCGCCATCCCGCTGTGCGTTTTTTCAGATCTTGAATTACACTCTCCCAGTAGGGAATTGTACTCTTCATTCGCTGCAAAGGGGCACCTAGGTATTTACACGGGGCAGTATCCCATCCAATCCCTTCGAATCGTGCTGGCGTTGTACCCCCCGCACCGTGCCAAAAGCCACAGCATTTATCAAGATTAACGGCAGCCCCCGTTGCAGCACAGAACGCTGTACAGCAGCTTTAAGGCCACAGTGACACTCTTCTTGTCCGCACAAATAAAGCGATATCATCCGCGTACGCCAGAACTT
Source organism: Ixodes persulcatus (assembly GCA_013358835.2). Classification (NCBI taxonomy): domain Eukaryota; kingdom Metazoa; phylum Arthropoda; class Arachnida; order Ixodida; family Ixodidae; genus Ixodes; species Ixodes persulcatus. The sequence continues at coordinate 126,705 of JABSTQ010008191.1, read as the reverse complement.
TTGTTTCTATAGAGCCCATCACGAAACCTCGAACGTCTTGGCTTTGTACGACGCTTAAGCAAAAAGGTTCCAAATATAGGGCAAACAACAACGGAGACATAGGCATCCCTGCCTTACAGATGCCGATACCGGTATTTTTGGTGTCAAAGAATTGTTCAGCACTAACTGAGTGGCACACCCGGTGTATGACAAACGAATTCTTTTAGGAAGTAAGTTGCCAACATTCGCCCTTTACAGCACAGCCCAAAGCACGTCATGGTGAACGCGGTCAAACTCCTTCTGCAAGTCAATTTGAATCATGGCTATTTGGTCTCCTTCATTGCTAACACACTCTAAAATAGTACGCGCGATGTGAATGTTCGTTTGCATGGATCGACCTCGAATCCCACATGTTTGGTGTTCACCAACCAACTCGCCTATGAAGTTTTGTTGTCTACTAGTTAAACCTAGAAAAAAATTTTATAATCAACATTGCACAATGTTATCGGTCGAAAATCGGTTACAGATCTTGCCTGAACCGCGTCAGGTGTCTTTGGAATTAGTATGGTATGCGTTTTCAAAAAGGAGGGCGGTAGGGCATTAAGGGAGTAGGCTTCAGGAATAACCTCCAGAAAGAAAGAAGCCACTTCGTTCTTCAATCTCTTAAAAAATTCGCCACTGAAGCCATCTGGTCAGTCGTTTTGTGGGACGATAAACCATCTATGGCGCATTTAACCTCTTCAAGCGTTACAAGTTTTTTCGACAACCCTTTAACCTCATCCGAGAGTCGAGGCGTTCCTTCCAGTGTCGCTTCAAGGTTTTCTTTGTTCACAACCATGTTTCCGCCAACAAAATAATTGGGTTTAGTAATCCATAAAGACCCTTTCAATGAAATCCCTATCACTACTCGTGATTCCGTCATGGAAGATAGCGGGGATCTCTTTAGAGATTGCTTGTCTTCTTTCTTCGTTCAAGGCCCGCCGAGTAGGTTGCTTGCCTAACAAAAATGTTTGGGATCTTGCTCGTACGATGGTTCCACGGTAACACTCCTCATGGTAACCTTCTAGTTTTACCCTTACTTGCTTTATTTCTTCCGACATTGTGCCCGGGTTAGCATTTTGTATTCTGAAAAGTTCATGCCAGTACTTCTGTAGTTCTTTCATGTCTCTTTTCGTCTCACGCTTTAAGTAGGACGACCTTTCAATTGCGGTTTGTTTTACCTCTTCTTTAAAGTATTCCCACTTCTCTAGATAACAAACTTTGTCCGTCTTTCTTATTTTGTTAAATGTTTCTGTTACGGCCTGGACAAAGTCATCGTCTTTCAAGAGAGTGTTATTTATTTTCCAAAACTGCCATTTGAATTTATTTTTTCTAGGTTTTAGTTTTCCTAGCGTCACATTCACAAGGCAGTGGTCGGTAAAGAAAATCTGTTTTACTGAGTAATCTGTTATACTGCTGATAACTTCAGCGGAAACATAAATACGATCTAATCGCGAGTGGAACGCCCGTTGAAAGTGGGTGAAATGAAGCCAGCCTGTCTCGGCTGGCCCTCGCGTGCACTGTATCTTCCAGAAAGTGATCTTGTAGTATATTAGTTAGCATTTCTGCACTACTGTCTCGGGTTACCACGGGCGATGTTTTATCTGCCGGGCTACAAACGCAATTAAAATCGCCCATGACTAGAACAACCTTGTCAACTTGCAAGTACGTTTCCAGAAATTCAAAGAAATCTATTTTCTCACTATTTTTCTTGGGCGCATAAACGCAAATTACTCTCCAGTCATGGTTAAACAAAAGAAAATCGCACAATATAAATCGTTCTCGCTCGTCAACAATTCCATTCAAGTTTCGAAGAGGTACTGATTTTCCAAGCAACAAAAAACAACCCGATGATACCCCGACCGCATGACTTAAAGGGGCCATGAAACGAATTTTGGGTTGGGATGAATGATTCTAAATTGGGACTTTACTCATCGCATATCGTTTAGTTGGCCAAAAGAAAGAGGCTAGAAAGTCAAAAGCCAGCTTTTCGGTACGAACATTTGAAAATATAGCGGACTATTTTGTACCTTCTTGCCTTCGAAAGCTCTCCGCCTTTTCACTATGATACATCCGCGGTTCCAAATGCGCATCACCGGCGCCAAACTGACGTCAGCAAAGCTCAGCTCACGCATTGGACACGAGAACTGCGTCACTCGGACGTATGCTCTCGTCAACAATCGATCCGTCGACGAATATTTGGATTCGCGTTCGTGGCCAATGAGTGCCCTGACGGAACTTATTATCACTGGGGAATGACAAGTTCTATGGTGTGCATAAAAAGCACGGCGGAAGCTAGGAGTCATCGCACCGGTGCCGAAGGTATGTCACGACCACGTGATTTCACAATTCGCATTTGAGTTGAGGATTAAAGCTAAGGAGGAAGAAGTAGGAAAATCGTTTCATGACCCCTTTAAGGCCGGTTCTCACATGGAGCGAAGCGCTGATGTAGCGCTCCTCACGTGCCGTCAGCTACTTATCGCCGGCCACGAGCAACAGTTTTGGCGGTGCGACACAAAGCTGGTGAACGCTCCGGTCAGCACGCGCTTAGCGCGAGGTTAGCGCTATGCTTGTAGCGCTCCGCTGCATGTGTGAACAGGCCTTTACACACACTTCGTAGCGACTAAGAAACGGCCTTAGCGCTTGCTCGATGTCGCTATCGGTGGAAATTTTTGTCTTTTGTAATGCAAGAAACTCAATTTCCTCGTCAGCCAGTAATCGTTGTAGCTGGGACTGTTTTTTGCGCGAGTTCAGGCCTCGGACATTTAGTGTCGCGAATCGGAGAGGCTCGCGAAGAACGAATGATCGCGAGGCAAAAGGCGTCATGCACGCGGCTAAATAGGGGACTTTCTAACAGAAAACAAGGAGGAGTGTCATGCAGAACGGGACTTGCTGTCCCGTTCTGGGTCCTGAGGAATTAGAAAATTGCTCAGCATCATCAAAAAACACTAAATCAACAAATTGCACAACGATACAAGGCACGCGCAGTATTTTACGGCTTTCTGATAAACCGCACAAATTCGACGGGTTTTTAAGTTTCGGTTTGCTATCGGAGCGCATCTCGGCTCCGGCGGCACCGCGCCACGCGGAGAAATAGCACAACCAGCCTCTGCTGCGTCGCGCGATGACAGCGCAGCAGAGGTTGGTTGCACTATCTCTTCACGGGGCGCGGTGCCGCCGGGGCCGAGATGCGCTCCGATAGCAAACCGAAGCTTAAAAACCCGTCGAATTTGTGCGGTTTATCAGAAAGCCGTAAAATGCTTCGCGTGCCTTCTATTGTTCTGCAATTTGTTGATTTAGGTTTTTTTTATGATGCTGAGCAATTTTCTAATTGAAACCATGCTCTTAAACACAATATTAAAAAGTTAATTACGCAAAAATAAATAACAATCTAATTATCCCGGACTTTAATATTTTTCCTAAATAGGCCCCTGGCTGAGGACCGAAACGATACACGCCTCTTTTTCTTGCGACGCGTAGTTTTCGAAATATCGAATTTGTCCACCTTTCGTGAAACACCCTGTATATATATATATATATATATAGTGGACATGGTGGCATAGGAGCCTAGGGGCCGAAGGCGTATATATAACGAAGTGAAAAACTCACGGTGAAAAACAACAAACAGCGGAAGTTTAATCGACAGTTTCGCCGAGAGACTCGGCTTCGTCAGGACCGAGGTGCTTAAGTAGACAATTTCGGTTGCGCAAGTTTTTTTCCAGTAGCCTCAGACAACTCGAGAAACGCATGCGTCGTGAGTCCCGTGCATCTCATTATCACTCAGCATCCAATCGGATTGCCGCATTCACAAGAACGCCGAAGAACCAATCGCGAAAAAGCATTAACATATATTAAGCCCCACCCCGGTTTTCTGAAGCTGTCGCTGAATATACACAAACGCAGTGTTTGCCAGCAGGCCCGCTTTGCCCACACCAGATGTGGGACTTTGCGCACGCGCAGAAACCGACACCGGGAAGGAGTGAAGCTTCTGCGCATGCCCTTTGCCGACAGCAGCGCCACCGCACTGGCCTGACGTCAGAGACTTGATTTGTTGTTGTTGTTGTTTTATTTTATTTGCATCAAGTACAACGTAGAGGATACTGGAGGCTTGTGGAAAAAGCTGTCACAAAGCCAGCTTGTCAAAGCCACCGGCCCCCACATTGGCATTTATGCAGCACTAAAAATATAGTCAACATACCAGACAGTTTACAGCATTAACAGAAAAAACAAATATTAAGAGAAGTAACGATGGACGCAGTCAAATTACGTCAAAACCACGCAAGCGAGGGATACCTGGAAAGGCGTTAACGCATCTATAGACGCCCTGTTAAAACGCAAAACGTTTTTCTTTTTTGCCGGAAATTTTTTGTTACCTTATAAACACGACGATCGAATCCCCCTTCGATCTTTTTTCGAATCAACCGCTGTTGTCACCGATAACTCACAACGGACACCTCCGACTCTTCTAACGATAGCTGGTGGATCTATCGCGAGCCCACGGCGACGGGGGAGCGGTTATCATGGTCGATATTGCGACACGGACCTACAAACGCGGGTTCCGAGCGGATGTCCACGCGGGGGGACTGCTTTCGCTCTGCCGTTTTCTTGTACTTTTTTTTCTTCTTACTTTGTACCCTTTTTTTCCCCCTTTAACGTTTTCCCACTGCCTCTGTGCGAATCTGAGGAAATTATCGATGGCGCTCCCCGAGGCCCGCAGCGTGGGCCGAATAGCGTTTGTGCGAGGGGGAACGCAGACGTCGTGGATTGGCGATTCGGCGTGAAGGGTCGCGGAGTCGCATTTCTCGCCTTCACGCTTTAGTTTCGGGTTTCGGGAAGGCAATTACGTTGTTCACTTGCCTCCTTTTCCTTTTGGCGCCTAACTTAACTAAATAAAATTAATTATTTAATTGTGCCAGTGCGTTTGAAAGCGTTGACGGCACTGATTGCACTAGACAAAGAGGAACATACACAAAATAATAAAAACGCTTTCCTCTTTTCGTGTTTAATATTGATTAAATTTAGTCCACACAGCACCGTTTTGTTATGTTACGTTACTTCAGAAAAGCTTCCATAAACGTCGCCGGGACACCTATCCTTCAAGCGGGGCTACCAGTTCAAAAAGGCAGCGCCGTGTATGTAGAGAGTTTGGCCATTCATTGGGAAGAGGAGACAATTCAGGAGGCGCCGTTGGCCGAAGGTGGGCTGGGCGTGTTCCAGGGCGTCTTCAAAAATTCGAATGTGGCCAACCAGAAGCCGGAAATATGACCCTGGTGGTGGTTGCGAGAAACAAACCTAATAAGTGCGTCAGAGTAACTCTCGCTGTCTTAAAATATGGTGCACGCGATGTTTCAATCATGATCGTCCAAAATCGTGGGGGAAGAGTGCGACTAGCGGAACGATCGGCAGAATCCGTACGCCAAACGCCGAGGGCCGGAAATCTGCCGTCCGAGCGGTCACACTCTGTTCGAGCAGAAGAGAGTTGAGCGGGACATTCGTTTCTTAATCTTGTCGCATGATCATGATCGAAACATCACGTGCACCTTATTTTCCAACATAAAGGGTTACCACATTTACCTCTTAAGTGCTTATTAAAACCGTAAACCTATCATTAAAACTGTTTTCTTGATACCACCGCTAGAAGATTATTTTCGGCTTCTGGCTGTCAAGCCATCTTTCTGCGTCTGGTGCACGCCCTGGCTCTGCCTGCTACTGCCATTGACCAAACTCTCTCTATTCACGGCTCTGCAAAAAGGTAGCCTCGCACGCGACATTCAACACACGATATGTGTTGCTGCCTTATCCGTAAGGCAAGAAAACGTAAAAGAAAAATGGGACTCTGTGAACCAGCCTTATACCCCATTCCCACGGTCAACATAAAGGTACCTTTAACTTTTATCCCTTTGCTATCGGCGAATCAGCCCGTGCTCTTGGATCGCGAGCACACGCCATGCGCGGAAAGTTGTTAATTGATTGGCCGCAGAGAATAAAGTTTTCTTAGCTACAGGTACCTTTACGGTCGTGTGAATGGGGTACTACTTATCATCGTTACGGCGCTACTAGCCTATCTTCCAGCAGGTGAATCAGCAAAGGCCGAACCTAATTATTTACACTATTTGTAAAATGTTCGCGTTCAATACAAAAATGACTTGAGACACGTTTCCTTCGGGAGATACACCCTTTGAAGCCTCGAAAACGTTAAATGCGGCTCCGGTTTAACTTAAACGGATGCGACTAGCGCACATTCTCATGCGGACGGCTGGGCACACTGCGCGGTGTAAGCTGTATACAGCATTATCTAGAACAGAGCAACAGACTCGCAACTGGTCCCGAAGGAGCGCGGCGTTTTCCCTCGCGGCATTTATCATCTCGTCAAGCGTTACCATTTCTGCAGCTTTTCGGGGCAAGCGAAGCATACCGCAGGGCTGGCTACGTCACGTGGAGAGTCTCCGTTGTGTATCGAGCCAACGTATAGACATTCCCTATACACGCAAACGCGCATGCAGATGGGATCACCCGACCGCACACAAATGATTCAGGTCACGGAGAGCCGCACCTCCCTAAAAACATTAGCTTTCCGCATTTTTTGGCGATCCCCGCGCACTCTGGTATTCCCCTGCTAGGCCTAACGTTGAAAACAGTGAGCAGTCCTTCTTGTATAAAAGATAAGATCTTTGGGTTTTAGAATTCTTCCACGGCCTAACGGTTTTAACACAGGTGATAGCTAATCCTTCCACGAGCAAGGGAAGCAAGCAACCAAGCGACGTAGTTCTAACGCATGCTTACGCTAAATTTTGCTAGGCCTAACACTCGGTAGGCCTAACACTTGCTAGGCCTAACGCGTGGTAGCCCTAGAACTTTGTAGGCCTAGCGCTTACCAGCACTAGCGCTGCTTTTGCGAGTGAGGTGGAGGTGATTGAATATTCCAGCACGGCTTCCCAAGCTACGGGGCTTCTTTGAGTGGCTTTAGGGTCGGAGAGTGCTTTCTCGTGGATAGAAACGAGGGGCACAACGCCTCCTTGGACCGTGAGTGAACGTCTGTCGGCTGCAAGTTGCATCGAAATAGGTTTGAGGAGAACGGAGAGTACTGCTCGGACGTGATAGGAATGACGTTGGATAATCGCATTGATCAAGCTCGCTCCGTGTCTGTCTGCCCGGCGAACATTATGCATGCATATACTGTTCCGCCTTCCACGGTTTGTCGTTTTGCCTTTGTGATATTTTATAAAGGCGAGCATTTTTTGTTGACTATAGAACCTTGCTTGTACTATTTAAAACGTCTTGACTAGGCACTGCCTTGTGGATTTTTAAAAATTATTTTTGGTTTATTTGTGGATTTTTTTTTTTTTGTGGCTTCTGTTCAAAGCATAATCATGATCACAGAATGCTCAAATAAGACTCGATATCGGGCAAACTATTTTGCCTTTCGTGCGCGAGTCACTCTTTTTCTCGCTTGCATTCACAAGGAGTCTGAGAATAATATGCTATCTCGCTAATTACATGAAAACTGTAAAATAGTTGCAGCTCGAGTCGTTGCTATTATAATTTGTACACGGCTTCTCTTGTATGACGCATCACGCCATAGTAACTGCTTACAAATCTATGACTTACCGTGAAAGATGTAACGTTAGCTGTTCTTCAAGCTATGCCAAATTGTGTAACGTTCCACCCATAAAGTTATTATAATGTACGTTGGAGGTTCAATTGGCGCTAGTGTCTATGCGACTTCCGTGATACAAGTTGAAGCAGACAGCAACCAGTCTACTCTCACGGCACTCATCTGCATTCCTATGAGAAAATGTGCGCGCATTTTGTTTCGTCGCCGGAAAATAACGTAGATCACTTCTGTTATTTCGGTCGTACCAAATAGTATGTACTCTTAGTATCATTGTAAAAGTGTAATTTATTTAGTTACTGTATTTTTATTCGCCAGTGAACCTGTTAAACTTCACTATATTTAAGGCACAAACCTCTGTTCTACAGCACGCGTGTAAAAACGAGCAACGGTTCTACGCGATATAACAATCGAGAGGAATGTAGAGTGTTTTTAAAGTTGGCCATCATTCCGGTGACGCTTATATATCGCTAATAATGTCCGCCTACCGCGTGCATCTTTACGCGAAGTTAAGACCATTCAAAACGTAAATAATGAAGTATGTGATCTATCAAATGTGTCTCTTTTTATTATTTCCTATGCGGGGCAGCTCTTATCGGGCGCTTGTTTCCAGGCTTCTCCACATTTTCAAGGGTTTCGAGCGTGCTGCGGGCCATGTTTATAACGCACAACAAGCATCTTCGCACATATTCGAAAGAAAAAAAAGAATAAAGCTGTACCTAATTATTGCAAATGAAATAATATTACTGGCATTCAATGTATTTTCACCGTTTTCATGCACCAGGAGTTACTGATCCAGTGCTACTGCGTAGTTCTTGCAGTACCCCTTGGTTCTCCAGATTTCCTTCGGTTGTTTGGCACGTCACCCATGCTGAAAAGCGGCGACGTCGGGTTCGCGCTAACAGTGTCCGACAGTGCACATAAATACATGTGCAAAGCCGTTTTAGCACCGTGTTTAATGCCCTGAATTTCAAGGAAGAACACCATAACTGACCAATTTTTTTCGTATACGTGACTTAGAGATGTTCTAAGCTATCTGGTACGTACAAATTATTCGTGATATTAGCATTTGTAATCAAGCACCGGGAGAAAATGCCCCCCCCCCCCCCCATTTATATCCCATACAGATACATTACCGAAAGTCAACTTTCGACTGGTTGCTGTCTGCTTCAAATTTGAAACAGCACACTAGCGCCAGTTCCAAGTTTTGCAGCGTACATTATAGTAACTCTATGTTCGTGACAATCTAATCTAACGACCAACGTCAACGAAGACATTTCATGCTTCACAATTAAAAAGACACAAAAAAATTCTGATTTTCATTATGCCATGTTTTCAGGGAACAGCCGATAGATCGCCGAGTTCTCCCGAATATTTTAGATGAAACAAAATGGGCAACATTGATAAAAAACATTTTAACCAGACACGGAGTTAATAATGCCTGCTACAGTAAAGTCGGACCAACAAACGTGATTATCATATCAACAGCACGTACTCTTCTTTTTAATGTCTTCAATATATCTTGCATAACAAGCTTTCTTTAATTGATCCCCCCTTTGGGATACCGTAGGTTGTTCTTAGCCGTGTTTCGGAATAAAGGTGGAGGGGCAACCAATGTGAGCCTTCTTTAATTTTTTTTTTTTTGTACAAAAACAGAATTAGGCAATTTTCGCGCAGTGCGCATGGGCGTTCGCAAGCAAATACGCAGTCAAGAGCCTGTCACTTGAAGAGAACGCGGCGCTCACAAGAGCGCAACCTATTTTTTTTCAAAACTCGACGAAGTGGTTCTTTTTTATGTTTTTTTTTTATTTTTTGTACGCTATTTTTCGATCATTCTATCGAAGTGATGGAATTATAGCACAAATTTGTAAGCGACAGTGATATTGTTTCCGCGGTGTCGCAGCTTTCGGTCACCAAAAAGGGGCAACAGAATGCGTTGAACAACAGCCTGTCTGGTCTGGTTCAGTGGTCAACTGAATTTCGTGCCGGCAACAGAGATTGCATCGATGATAGAGCATCCTGTCAGAGGCCCCCGCAAGTTGTTTAATCAATAACATGTTATAGCCTATGCGGTTGATGTCAACGTTTTGAGCGTTAAGCACGTTACGAAATAGCGCCAAAGGCATAAGTGAGTTTGGATGGTTACCCGCAACATTTAGCGGAAATGTATACAGGGTGCAGGAGTAAGGACCAACACATTTGGCACGCCTTGAAAATTTAAAATTCCAAACGTGCATACCTGATTATGATGCAATTAAATGCAAAGGTGCAAGCAAGCTGGACAAGAATGACGAAAATAATCTCTGGAGAAGGGGAACAAGAGGAAATGTGTTTGTCCTTTGTCCCTGTTGTTCCCCTGCTCCAGGAATTATTTTCACCGTACATACCTGAACGTTGGCACGCGAATGTAGTTTTGTCAAAAGTTTTATGTATAGTTTTCGGGTAGGAAAATATGAAAAACAAAGCAATATCGCAGGCCGCGTATTTCCGATGTCCCATGCCAGGCTCTCCGTCGTCTGTACACTGGTGTAGCGTCTCGGGTTGTTCTAGACTTGACTCGAAGTTAAGATGGCCTAAAACGGTTGGTGAGAACGCTAAATTTTTATTTATTTAACTGATTATTACTCGTTTAACTTTAGAATAATGATGCAGCATCGATGTCGTCGTCAGTCCAGGCCGCTGGTTCCATGTCGTCTCCCTGCTCGCTCCGTCTCGTCTCCGTCGTCTCCTGTCCCGACTCCTTTTTAAACCCTCGTGCTGAGGGTTACCTCGCGATGGCGTGAACTGGTGCAATCGCGAGGCAATACGTCAGCCGGATGAGACAGCAGTATTGGCAGTGCTATGGTGTGATTGCCAAGATGTTATCTAATGTGGTGCAATGGATGTTGCGCGGACTTATGTAAGCGTGCGGCAACATCCGTCGACGACGCAGCACTTGAGCCGGGAAAGGTAATCTGACGCTCTCCGGGGCCGCTCGATCGAGCGGAGAAAACGTTCTCTCGAGAGCCGCTGGGTCGGTGCGTGCGTACGTGACCACACTGGTTTATGAGCTCGCTCTCAAAGTAACTTGCTAAGCGAAAAAAAAAGAACGCTAAAACGCAATATTAGAGGCTCGCGATGGGCGATATAATCGCGATAATTAACACTTTTAATGAAATATACGAAAAAGGACCACCTGGAAGCAAGCTCCTAAACCAGTGTGCAGACGACAAACATCCGGTATTGAGCATATATGAAGCGCACGGTCGTTCTTTTTGCTCGATGTTTCATATTTTTCCACCTCTGACCTGAGCCTTGAAAGTAAATTGACATAACACTTAAAACTAGTTTCGCGTGCCCAACTTCAGGTGTGTACGTATGGAATTTGAATTTTGCAAGGCGCGCCAGATGTCTTACTCCTTACGGCCGCAACCTGCATGTAACTCAGTCCGCACATGTCTCTATGCATGTGCGAACAACCTGCATTGTAAAAAAAAAAGTGTGAGCTGACTTTTCTCCAGAATGCGAAAGAGCCAATTACGGCAAATATTTCAAGCATTCCAGCGAATAACGAAGCTGAGAATATGATTAGACAAACGAAGTATGATGTGCGCGCGACACAATGAGCGTGACATCCCACACGCTTATTATTATTCCTGTGCAGTGATTGGTTGTTTTAGTGCTCCGCAGGGAAGTTAACCTTAAATACTTTTCTTAGAGTGCAAGACAAAGCTTACAAACATGCAAGTATACAACATGGCGCGACATTCAACATAGGCGCGTTTTTCAGTTTGTTTCGAAGCGGTCTTGGCGGGCCACAAATTTTATCGCACAGCTTCGTGCGCTAAATTTCGAATTTCCACAACACTGTGGTACTTTAGAGTACGTAGAAGTGGAAACGTTTATATAAAGCGAGAGTATCCAAAGACCTTTGGCTTTTGTACACTAAGAGAAAAACAAAATCGAGAAAAACGGGTTATTGCTTGTTTACGCTTATGATGTCACTCACTGTCGTAAATTCAGACTAAGCAGAAACAAAGTCTGCGTAATTCCTACTTTATTTATAGAGTTTAAATTCTGTGTGTTTTTACAATAACAAGGCGTGGTGGTCAATAATAATAAAATTTGATCTTCAACTGAAATAAACTGAATATACTCCTATCTGGTAACTGTGGGAAGCTGGGCAAAACTCTTTCACCATTCAGGCTCAAATAAACATACGTCCACCGAGCTATAATGTCTTAAAATAATGAGCTATTTTTCGAAACATAAAACCTACACGTTGCGAACTAATAAACGTTATATGAGTAAACGAGCGCAACAATCATGCTTTTAATAATCGAAGCGCGAACTTGATTACAACCCTTCATCTCGCGGTGACGCAAAACCTAAAAACGTCTTGTCTAACGGTCGATTATATGTATAAAATCACAAGAAATCAAATAAAAATTAAAAAGAGAAAAAAAAATGTTTTTTTTTTTTCTGCGAAGGCCGATATACCCTATTAAAAAGTCACTTTAATCACTCCTTACACAATCTACTTGGTGCTATGGCGACATAACACAGCTTTTATATTTGATCAAAAACAGAATGTTTACAAGACCATAAAAAAAGCCTGGAAAATTAAGCTTTAGTATTTTTTGAAGTTATATGTATCATTTTATTTAAGAGCTGCAAAATTTAGCCTCTTCAAATCATCGCAACTGCACTATAAAAAAAAAAAAAAAAAAAAAAAAAAAAAAAACGTGGGTACAACATTTGAAGAGCCAATCACCGCATCTTACGGAGGAAGCTCAGTGAATGACGATGCCGAAACATATGTTTAGACCAAAAACCGCAGTCTGAGTTGTGACATTAAACAATGCAAAACGTCACGCTTGCATTGCTTAATGTCACAACTCAGACTGCGGTTTTTAGTCTTAACATATGTTTCGGCATCGTCAATTGCTGAGCTGCCTCCGTGCGTTGCGGTAATTGGCTCTTTGAGTGTTGTGCGGGAAAGTAGACGCACGACCTTTTTTTTTTTTTAGTGTGGATCTAAAATTAATACAGGATTTGTTTTTATACGTTAACGTTTGTGACCAGCGCTGTCCAGGCTACATAAATGTTCGCGTGTGTAGTTGGCGCTAACTTTCGTTTTTAAACAATTGGCGATGTGAGCGATCGAAAGCCTTCGCTATGTGTGGCCTGCCACGATCAGTCGAATGCTGACTACGACGTCAGCAAAGGATTTCTCACGGACGGAAATAAGATTAATGTAAGAATTTCAGTTTTGACGGTATGGGCAGTGTTGGTTTCGGAGCGCAATGATTTCAAGCTTTCACCGCGCTCATTACAAACACCCTCGAACTTGTTCGCAAGGCAATAGCGTCACGAGAGGGGAACCATAGGAGGGCGTGACCCAAACATCCGGCCACCAATACTTGGGGGCAACTTCTCTTGTCAATGAAGCCAAAGCCATAAGTACCTTTGCGCTGGCTCACATTGAGTGCCGACCGCAGCTGCGCTGGAGCGGTATACACCTCTTCGAAAATGCCTGAAAAAAAGTTGTCCCCGAGTATACACATAAAAAGTAGCACCAAAGCAACCCGTATACTCTGGCGAAAGCGGTCAAAAGAGCGCCGGGCTCGTGCAGTATTACTTAGAAGAAGAGGGGCCCTAAACTCTTCAAAAACATAGTCGGAGCCGAAAGTTCGCGGAGCGCGCCGATTGGACGTCGGCAAAAAAAGCGCGAAGTCATCGTCGTGATAGGTCAATCAGTGTGCTCCGTCAACTTCGGCCCCAACTTTGTGTTTGACGAGCTTAGAAACCAAAGTCTCCGTATCCCCCCCCCCCTCCCCTCCAATCGTAATCGTTAGTGTATTCCCGACCCGCCCCAACCGGGGCAAGCAGGCTGAATCTTGAGTCGCCGCGAAGCATCAGACGCGTGTAACGTGGTGTTGCCGAGTATTAGCGTCATGCAGCGTCTCGCGAGCGCAAATAACAGTGTCCTGACATTCTAATCACGCATTGTCACGTGGCATGCGTCATGCACACGACGTAATGATTTTACCTCGAAATTTAGCAAAGAAATTTCTCGGCTGTTTCTAGCGGGCAATTCGGTCACTAAATCTAGCGGGAAGTTAGTGTCACATCATGTTATGGTGTCCTGTGACGTCGCGGTGTGACGTAATGTCATGGCGTCATGTGAGGTCACAGTGCCATATGAACGCTGTGATGTAACTGCGCGCATGCGGTGTCCTGCGGCGTCTCCGCTGCCGCCGCTGTTCATTAACGGGCCTCAACAAGGTACCGGTAGTTTTTTTGTTTTTTTTAGCCAAGTTAGCCCTTGCCGATTCGTAAATGAACGTGGAGCAGTGGAGCGAAATACCGAGCAAAAATGGATCTGTCGGCTTTGCCAGACACTCTGACTAGCGAATGCCGTCCCGCAGTAATTTTTCAACTGTCGAAAACGCAAACATTTTGTAGACGCCCGTTTCTGCGATGCTTCGCCGTACACGAAAAGCAGCAAACTAATTAATATGGCAGAATGTTCGCCATGTTTGTTCGCGGCACAGTAGAACAAAATGTCCAATTGTTGCAGAACGAGACTCATAAACTTGTTGCTGAATGATTAAAAATAACGTAGTGCCCGACAGTTGTTGCTGCCGCTACGCGCAGCCAAAGGAGACACGTCTCTCTCGTGTTTACGGAGAAAGGCTTACCACACGTTTCCTGAATTTGGCAGCGCCTTCAAGCCCACGCACGCTTACATCCACACGCAGAAACTTCGGCTCGACAGGAAACGTACAAACCTTTCAAACATGCAAGCCCAAACGCATTCTAAAAATTAAAAAAACATAAAACGCTGTTTTTTTATACGGAGTATTTGTTTTAAAAGCTCTGCATCTGTCAATATTGGATTGACACCTGACTCGCGTATGCGGCGCCACCCGCCTCCACGTCGCGAATCTGTTTCCTCTCATGTGAAAAGGTTAGGGAGGTCGCGGAGTCACACTGGATGATAGGGAAAGAGAGCGTGGGGATATAGGGAAGAGCGGGTGCACGTTCAAACCTTCGGTTGCCACGGGAAACCACCGCTCGAAAGCGCCTGTTTGTCGAGCCGTGGGGAAGGGCTAGGATGGGGAAAAGAGGGAGGCGGACGGGGAGAGGGGGGGAGAGACCGTCCACAGACTGGCGTTTGAGTAGTGTGTCTAGATTTCAGAGTTTCCAGCTGCTCTACCAGCGCCACGTCGTGCACATGTGTGGGTCGCGTTTGGGACTCAAACCGAAAAACCAGGGTCTCAAACCGAAAAATATAGCGTTTCGGTTACGGTTACGGTTACCGCTTCCTGTTGATAACGGTTTCGTTTCGGTTTTTTACGGTTTTAATTTTTACGGTTTCGGTTACCGGTTACTAGTTCCTAAAAACCGGCTTATTTCAGTTTTTCAAATCATTTGTTTAATTGAAATGCTAGACAGCCGTTTTATGATAAACGGTTTAAAATAGTCCCAGATTTCCGACAACGTGAAATTCAAGAAACTTAGAAACGTCTTAATACTTCTAATTGGTCAAAAGTTGCACGCGTTGCTAGCTCCAATGCTTGTACATTACATCTACTTACAGTATATAGTTTGATACCCGAGCGTACAGGTTATTTCCGCTACTCGGGAATCATCGCATTCTATATAATAAAACTGAAAATAAACATTCCTTCTTTGTTGTTCGGCAGCGTTTGTAAACAACCCTAAGAAAGTTCCACCTGGATGCTGGAAAAACCATTCGCACCTTCGCGTCGCCATAGTTGATTTCAGCCTAATACATGCAGACGAGTCTTCCGCCACTTTAAAAGAAGTTGCAGAACTATATCTATCCTCCAGTAAAATACTGATAAGTAAAATAAACTAATAAGATTAAGAGCTGGGCTAGTTGGTGAAAGTCAAACATAATGTAAATTCAATAGCGCAACACAAGGAAGAATAAGGGGAGGAACGAATAACACAGTAACAACACGAAAAGCTGTAAAAATATGTCATGTGTTATTCGTTCCTTTCCCTAGTCTTCGTTGTCGTCCCATGTTACACCTACGTCATGTTTGCTATTTCCAAGCAATTGCCTATGTTTGGTTATTGAAGCGCACGTCTCTCGCTGGCCGATTCTGTGACGCTAGAAAAATGGTGCATTTATTTGTAAGAAAAAATAAATAAAGTGCGCGGACGCAAAAAAAAAAGAAAGTAAAGTGCGGAATACCTTCTATATATATATAGTAAAACCCGTTTAGAACGAACCCACGTACAGCGAATTATTGTCGATATCGAACTCACAAAATATTTAAATAATAATGCATGTAAAAAGTACTTTTTATAACAAACAACATACTGCCTATATGTAACTTCTTCCCCCGGGAAGGCTTCCAAAAACGCGCAAACAATCGTCTCCTAGCCTGTCCCTTCTCCCAAAAAAGAAAGTAGGAAAGAAAGAAAATTCCAAAAGCTCAAGTTGCTAATAAAATTGAGCGAAGAGAAACGATTCAGAAGGGGAGAAAGATAAAAAATACATTCTGCATGCACGCACAGAAAAAAAGAAAACACTTTTCATCCCAAAGCGTTTGCTTACGAAGAGAATCGGTTCAAAGGGAGAGATAAGCTAAAAAACAAACTCTGCACGCATGCAAAAAAAAAAAAAAATCTTTTCAGCGCGTTGTTACAAGGCGGGAGGGAAGAAATGAGAAAGCAAGAGAGGGCTCCTGCCTTATAAGGAACGCATTGTGGAAGTTCGTCGTGAAAGGTTTTTGCTATATCGAACTACTTGCTATATCGAACTGATCGTAGCGTTTCCTGCTGTTCGTTATAAACGGGTTTGACACGTATATCACAGGATGTTTCATGAAAAGTGGACACATTCGATACTGCGAAAACTACGCGTCGCAACAAAAAAAAAGGCTTGTGTCGTTTTGGTCCTGGGCCAGGTTCCCATTTACAAAATTTACTGAAGTCCGGGATAATTGAATTGCTAATTATTTTTGCGTAATTAACGTTTTTATGTTGTGTTTAGGGCTTGGTTTTAATTAGAAACTTGCTGAGCGTCATCGAAAAACACTAAATCAACAAACCGCAGAACAATAGAAGGCACGCGCAGCCTTTTACAGCTCTCTGAAAAATCGCATAACTTCGACGGGTTTTTAGGTTTCGGTTTGCAATTGGAGCGCATCTCCGCACCGACGGCACCGCACCCCGTGGAGAAACAGTGCAACGAACCTTTGCTACGCTGTCCTCTCGCAAGGCAGCAGAAACTGGCTGGTTGTATATATATATATATATATATATATATATATATATATATATATATATATATATATATATATATATATATATATATATATATATAGAGAGATGAAGCAAGGTAAATATAAAACAATGAACCGGGAAGAGTTAATAAGTCAAAGGTGCGTACTGACGGAGTTACTATATATATAGCAATATATATATATATATACAGTATAGATATATTTAATAAACTTCGTATTAGTAACTCCATCAGTACGCATCTTTGACTTATATATATATATCGAGAGAGAGAGAGAGAGAGAATTCTAACTTATTAGTTAATACCCTAAAGGCGACGCGTACTGAATACATGTAGGGATGCAGGAGCGTGGCAGATTTAGAAATATACTTTATTATTATAAGCACGACCACTGATTCCAACTAAGTATTCTTAATCCTAAAGTTAGATTGAACGGAAATGTATTACCAGATGCACTACTCGCTGAAAGTAACTATGTCGAATTGCCACGACATTTCAAGATCCCTCCTCAAGGTCATATTCGAGAAAAACTAATATTTTCATATTTCGGTTAATTTCGGTTAAAACCGGTTACCGGAGAATAATTTACGGTTACGGTTTTTATAAGTTTCAAATGACGGTTTCGTTCATGTTATGGTTTCTGAAAAACTTTCGTTCCTAAACGGTTTTCGGTTTCGGTTACGGTTACGGTTTGAGTCACTGCTAGTTACGTGTGTACCTTCAGTTAGTTGTAGTTGAGGTCACACATAACTGCGGATAAGAATGGGCGTGTTACAAGGGTATAGTTGGCCGTAACTTCTTACAATACTTAAAGGGTCCTTGAAAAGAAAGAAAAAAAAATGTTCTCAAACGGTCTGGTTGGGACACGCATGTCAAAAAATTAATTGTACAGGAAAAACAATTTTTTTTTAGCAATATTGACGGCGCAAGACAGGATTTAGTCGGTAGTCACCTCTTTTCCACTTGTCTTCTCTCTCAACATTTCGAGCGGTGGAAGAGAGGTGGATCGGCTTGGCCATCTCATTCAGGTGGAAAGAGTGTATGACCATTCCGTGACGTCATGGATTGTACGCGCAGAATTTAAAATAAATCTCGCCTCGTCAATATTGCTCCAAACTTTTTTTTTTTTGCGTAAAATTAATTTCTCGACACTCGTGTCCCAACCAAACTGAAAAACAAAAACATTTGTGTTTTTTAGGGACTTTTTAAGCGTAACTGCGGTTTAAGATGCCCGTGTAACTAGAATATAGTCGCCGGAAACTGCTATCCGTACTTAAGTGTAACTGCGGACACCCTTAAAAGGGCCATAAAATAATATTTTAACTTCTTGCCCTTTAGCTTTCCTTCTCAAATCAATATCGAAATGATAAATCACGTAATCGTGACGTAGTGTTTCGCCAAACGCGGTGACTGCAAGCTTCTACCGTGTTTTCAGGCGCACCATGAAACGTTGTCACTCGCAAGTGAAGTTAACTGCCGTCAGGGAAATCATTGGTCACGAACGCGAATCGAAATATTCGTCGACGGATTGAACGCTGGCGGGAGCATGCGTCTGAGTGACGCCGGGTTCGTGTCAAAGCACGTCGGTTGACGTGCTTTGGTGACCGCGGATGTATTAAAGTGAAAAGGCAAAGAGCTTTCGAAGTAAAGGAGGTACGAAATAGTCCTCTATATTTTTACATTTTCATACCGAAGTGCAGGCTTTTGACTTTCTACCTTCTTTCTTGCTGCCCACTAAACGATACGCGATTAGTGAACTCCCAATATAAAATCATTTATCCCGACCCGAAACTCATTTTGTGACCACTTTAACCGCAGTGAAATCTGGCGTCAGTACCCGTATAACTTGTGTATAACGTTCGAGGACGAGGCTAAGGTGTCGATTGTCTGCAAGCACCTCCACTTTGCTCAGGCCTCTGTGCCCGTTACCCTCCTCGCCACTCGATAATGCAACGCAAGCGCACTTGCGGCCAAACCACGCAGAAGGTACCCGATGTTAAATTGCGAACGCTATTGTAATGGATTAGTTGACCCTTTCATAAAGAAAAAAAAAAAGATTTCGAACCTTAAAAAAGAAGGGCGTTTTCCGACTCCCTAGGGTGCAGGCAATACACCATTTCACTATTTACATGTCCTCAGGCCAGCGTGCGCTCTCCTCAGCTCAGCACGCGCATATTCCTCGCTTCGGAAAGCGAGCAAAACCCGCGCCGTACTCACAAATACGTAACATGGAACTAGCCAGGGGTCCTTTTTTTGTGTGGAAATGTCTGTATGCTCAATTGTTTACAGTTGTATGACGCGTACTATTTCGTATAAAATAAATCTACGAAACCGAAACTGACGTTCGCGCTTCCGGCCATACAACCTTTCTTAAAACAGAGATGGTGTCAACAGTGAAACGTCGGTTTCGGTAGAATGTAGTGGGCCATGAGCGTAGATAGACCGGTGAGCTGTAGCGGGGCTTGGTGGTTTGAGACAGGTGTACCGCGTTGGGGGGAGGTGTGCCGTCCGGAAACGACGTGAGAGTGTCGCGATGTGCAAGCACACCGGGGAGGGCACTATGGGGCAGAGTGCGGCCATCCGACGGTTGACAAAGGCCTGGGTGTCGCAGCAGAGACGCTTTGTTCGGCGTCAAAATGGTCGTATACTTCGTTTCTTCTCCCTGCTCGGTTGTGAGAGATTAAGTTCATTCCTATATCCCACCCCTGTGATAAAGCGCGACCTGCGCGAGCGGCAGGCGCTTATATTTAAAACGTAAATGCCGTTTGAGACTGGTCAGTTTCTTACATAGTCTCGATTTTAATCTTTTGCTTTTTTGTTTTGTTGTTATAGAAGGGTGATTGTCTATCTCACCTTATATACCAGTATTAAAAAAGCGAAGTTTGAGTATGATATCGTATGCTCTGCTTTCCTCTCCACTTAAGTGTCAAAGCTATTTTAATTTTTTTTCGAAAGCAGTACATTTTGCAGACCTTTAAATATCTAGTTTTTGTACTGATGTTAATACATCTTTTTTGTTGTTGTTGTATAGCATGAATTAACGATCGCGAGCTTTTCTTGGCTTCTGCATTTTCAGCCAAAGCTTATAGATAGGCACATGTTTGAATTTATTTCATCTAGTGAGCATGCATTATATGAAAATAAACACGAAGACTGGCTAGATTATTGGAGCAACTTCAACTGGTTGTCTTTATTGGAGAGCCATCCCACTTCAAGAACTTTATTTCGTCTGACATGTCGTACAGGTCAAACATACTTTTTAGACTTTTACAGCGGAGCTGTTAAGGGCTAGTTTCCCCAGGATCGTGTCCGCCAGCAAATAAATGTCAACACAACGCTCCGGACAGCTACCGCCATCTATGAGCGACTGCGGCAACCAGACAACCGGACTGCCGGTTGTCTGGTTGTTGCCGCCATTCATAGATGGCGGCAACCTTTCCAGCCTTTCCACTCTGGCTCGCCGACTTGCGGCCGGCCATTACTTCATTCCCACCATTGTACAGCTTCGCGGGTCTTCCTTTTTCACCAGAGTGGAAAGGCTGAAAGTTTTTTTTTTCCTCTTCATCAGTTTTGGTATCTCTCTTGGAATCGAACGATTCGATTTTGCGAATAGAGAGGCGTCGCTCGGGGTCCGAAACAAGGAGTGATTATCTTCCCTTGTGTTGTAACCCACGTTGCGCCCTGGCAGAAAGCAGCTGTGGCCCGTCTTTTTCTTCGCAGTATTTCACATTATCGTGAGTTCCCTTTTCTCTTCGGCACAGCTAGCAGTCACACAATATTGTATCTCTTCCCACACAACGCAAAACAAGAATAAATAGTCACAACGACTCGCCCCAAGCCAGCCTCGCTAAACGCTACCCGACCGGCCTCCTGGCCACCCTCCCCCCCTACCCTCCCCCCCCCCCTCCCCCACCGCCCTGTGACTGGTGGCGCCACCCCGCACCCCTGCGGCAGAATCGGGCCACTCAACATCCTGCTCCTATGGAGGTGCCGAAGCGGTCGGCACACCTCCCAGTACAGCCTAACCGCGTTGTGACCGCAAGTAACCAGGATATTCGTGCTTCGTATGCTGCTTGTCAATTTACTTCCTTAATTGCTTGCCACGCTTCACGCGATGCAAGGATGACCCGTTGACTCGCGGCCGTTTGTTGTTGCAAAGCAGCCAAACACATTCAAACGCAACTGTATAGACCATTCCAATGTTTACAAAATCACAGTCCAGCGTGCGATCTCCACAGCCCAGCACGTGCGTGTTCGTCGCTTCGGAAAGCGAGCAAAGCACGCGCCATACGCACGAACGCTCAAAATGACACCGGCCACAAGCTCGTTTTTGGAAAGGTCTATAGACCTTTTCCGCTTACTCTCGCCCCCGACCGCCAAGTAGGCATATCCGGTATGGGCGACGAAAAAATATGAAAACGTTTCAACCTGCAAATAGTAAAAAAATAGAGGGGAGGCAAAACGAGAATGTGTAACGGTTACGTTTATCTCCTTAATGCCTTCTATTGGCGTGGCGACGGCAAAACAATGTTTTCGCCCATACTGGAATTGACGACAATTCAAGATGGCGGCGACCTTGTGAAAAAGGTCTATACGGACCTTATTTTTTGTTGACATCGTTTACTGCCAATTGCGTTCCGAGCGGCGCTATCGCTTCACGAAGAACAATCCTTGTTGCGCGTCGCTCTTACGTACAAAGTGAGACAGTACACCGTGACAGGCTTAACGCGGACGCCACCAGCTTTACTAACCCAAGACGTAACACAAGTACGGTCCTCCTCGTGCAGGCTGGGCGTAAAAGCGACGGAGACCTGGGCTCGTGCAGGGGCGTTTACCGATATCCTTATTCCCGCATATTCGCGCACAAGACTTCAGTACACCACAGGCGTAAAAATAAAAAATAAATAAATAAGGTCTGGTTGTATAAAGGCTCGGTAGATGAGCAGGAATGTTTGGGGCGTGCTAGACGAGGTCTGAAAGAAGCTTTTCGACGTGGACCCCGAGGAGTACCGGAAAGTGCTGCGCTCCAGTCTGGAGCAGTTTCTACAGCTCCCTTGAAGCGTGGAACCAACGATCGCGCTACAAAACGAACAAAACACAATGATGCGCCATTTCGTGTTTTTTCTCATCAGAAAAAGAAAAATTGAAATCTTATGTTGTTGCCAGATTAACTGCTTTTGAAGTCAGTCCCTGGCCATTATTTGCGAGAGAAAGCCGCTCGGCCTTTCAGTCTTTTCAGTACACGCGCCCGCGAACTAAAATCGTATTTTATTTGTATTACGAAAATCCTTTTAAAAAAAATATTCTTAAAAAAAAAACGCAAACAAATTATTGAAAACGAAGATGGGCGAACTCCGAACTGCAATGTAACCCAAAGTTGTTTTTTTTGTTTTTTTGTTTTCTTTTTTTAGTCTCGGGCATTGCAGTCGTATCGGTCCCGGTGTTATTTTTGCTGGATCTGCTAAATTATTTTTGTGCGGCACGCAAGCTCAATTTCGGGCGAAAGCATCGTCAACATTACCTGAAATATACCTGACATCAATTTCAATTTTTAATCTGAACTTTCAAATCGTCTTCATGATCCTTATGAGTCTAGGTTATCTATATTTGAGAAGGGTCCGCATCCATCGCGCTTGTTTTCTGGTCCGGGGAAACGTTCTGAGCCCGGCGTGACGGGTATGTCTTCCTTGCGAGCGCTCGTGCTGGTTCGGAAGATTTGTACGAGCTTTCGGGGGAGGCTCGGTTTATCCATCCGTCAGAGAGGCTTTGAGCGGTTAAATTCCGAGCTTGTCTGGGGTGCGCTTGCGGCGAACCGCCCATTCACTTTGCCTAATGAACGACCTGGGTTTTCTCTGTCTCTCTCTCTATATATAATTTTATTTTGGCGGAGAAGGTATGTGGACTGGAGAGTGAGTTTTAGCGCAATGGCGGAGAGCTTGTAGTTAAAACGTCGCTTTCTTCGTCTTTTTTTTTTTTAAGTGACTGGCCAGTCTGCCACGCCAATGCGAGAGCTGACTTATATCCTCGTTACACGGGCACACTTAATTGCAGTTACTATAAACCACAGTCATCACACTATTCGGAGAGCAAGTCGTCTGCGTCTTTCGCAGGGGTCAGGTAACGTCAGAACGACACCGAGTTTTGATTGGCTTGGATTGGAAGGATAGCGGGTAAACTTTCGTGCTAGATGCTTTGAGGTCTACGCACTACATTTTCCAATCGGCCAATAAGAGCTCATCGTTCCAACGTCTTCGCAACCCCTATATAAAGAAGCAGGCGAACTTGCGAATTCCGCATACTCTTCGACAACGTTCTGTGGCTACGCGGTACTATGGGCGCACGTGTGCTTGCACATCCGAAGTGTCCGCCAAATCTGCGCGCGCGCACTCTTCATTTCTTCCGATATAGCTGTCCGAGAGCATAGTGTTGTAACTATACGGCTTAGCGTAACTGCAGATTAAGAGTAACTTAACTGCGGTTGAGGGTGCCCATGAAACGAGGGCCCATGGCCACTTTCCTCTTCATTCCTCTTCGCGCTTCGCCTCAATTTTATAGTCGCTGGCAACTTAATAAACGCGGGGCGTGGCGATTCCGGAGCGTCTTATTATAGGCATCCAGTCAACCAGAACACCGAAGAACGGATAGCGAAGCGTGAGCATAATAAATCACGTCCTGCGTGTCTTAAGTTGTCGGCGACTATGCGGCGGGCAAGTTCGTCTGCTCCTCCCAGACGAACTTGCCCTCGTTGTTTTTTTGTTTTTTTTTTACCCCGACCTTAACCAAAGACGGTGCGCGCTTGGCTGTTTCGCAGTGTTTGCGGTAACGCGTTACAAGTAACGGCGTTATCGGTAACGCGTTACTTTTATCCGTAACGTAGTAACGTCCTCGTTGCTTTTTTTTTTTTCTTTCGAAACAGTGACGGGGAACTTACTTACGTTACTTGTTTCGAGCAACACGTAACGTAGTGACGTTATTTGATATATCTTCTTCCCAAAACCTAAAAAAATGAGTTCTGTTACTTAAAGGGGTCATGAAACGATTTTTCTACTTCTTCCTCCTTTGCCTTAATCCTCAACTCAAATGCGAATTGTGCAATCACGTCGTCGTGACATTCTTCGGCACCGGTGCGATGACTCCTAGCTTCCACCGTGCTTTTTATGCACACCATAGAACTTGTCATTCCCCAGTGACGATACGTTCCGTCAGGGCACTCATTGGCCACGAACGCGAATTCGAATATTCGTCGACGGATTGATTGTTGACGAGCGCATACGTCCGAGTGACGCAGTTCTCGTGTCCAATGCGTGAGCTGGGCTCGGCTGACGTCAGGTTGGCACCGCTGACGCGCTTTGGCAACCGCGGATGTATCATAGTAAAAAGGCGGAGAGCTTTCGAAGGAAAGAAGGTACAAAATAGTCCGCTATATTTTCAAATGTTCGTACCGAAAAGCTGGTTGTTGACTTTCTACCCTCTTTCTTTTGGCCAACTAAACGATATGCGATTAGTAAAGTTCCAATTTAAAATCATTTATTCCAGCCCAAAATTCGTTTCATGGCCCCTTTAAGGTAGAACTTTGTTTTACCTTAAGTCTGGACGTAGCCGACGCTACGGACTGATGGAAACATTGGGACAGCGTCCAAAGGGCACCATCGGGGTGTTAGTCACGGTTCTCAGCGTGCTCTACCATCGTTCAACCAATCGTAAACACGCTTTTGTTGCTGCGGCGTTTTTCCCAAAAGCTCGTAGCGTCTGCTGCGTCCTGGACTTGAGCTGAAACGAAGTACAGGCGCAAACTCATTAATTTATTGCACTCATTCCACATACCTTCAACATTTTCCCTCTCTGCTCCCCACGCAAAACGTCCAACCTTAGAAAAACCTAAACGCACGTGTCCTTTCTCCCAGTGTTAAAAAACACCGTCGGCAAAGAAACAACCACAAACAAAAACGCAATTACCGTTATTTTCTAAGAGAAAAAACTTCAAAAGTAACGTGCGTTACTTTTTATTGGTAACGGTAACGCGTTCCTTTTATTCTGAAATAACGTTGGTCGGTAACACGTTACCCCTTTTGATTGGCGTGCTCCTCCTTGTGTTACGGTGCGCCGTAGACGCATTTTGGAACACTTGCTCGCCGTATACACTTAGAAAAACTCTGTAGTTTCGTCTTTCCTCCAAAGCACTTGGGAGAATTAATCGCTGCTATCTAAGGAGGGAGCTCGGCGAATCACGATATTAAAAATAAACTCAAAATTTAAAATAAAACTGTCTTTGCTGAAGCCCTGAGTATGCTTGAATTGTGGCTAGTTGGTTTTTCATTCTGAGGTATACTGCGCTGGGAAGTTACACTTAACACAGATACGTAAACTATGAGATGATATGAAAGACAGTTAAGAACATGTTTCCACAGAGTCGGATGGCCTACATATACAGATAAGCCGACTACAAGCAAGCGGTTATCCAGAACCGCTAATGGTGGCAATAGCAGAAAAAATGCATTAAACACACTCACAGACAAAGGTAAAACCAAGGAGAAGACTACTGACAAAAAAACAGTGGTTTTGCTGCCGTACATCCACAATATTTCCCATAGGATGAAAGAAAATCGCACCAAAGCATGAAGTGAACGTGGCCTTATCCGCCCCTTTTAATCTAAAAGGTTTATGCGAGAGAAAGTTAATGAACCGGAAAACAACACAGGAGGTCAAGCATCGTGTAAGGTGAAACAGAAACACAAGTTCGTTGACTGCACTGAAGGAGTGATTACAAGATACCACTGACGTATGGAAAATCATACATAGGACAAACGGGGAGATGTATAAATGAGAGACTAACGGCCGGTTCAGACAATTGCGTTTGAGTGCGTTTAACTGCGTTGCGTCGAGAACCGAAAGCGAGTCACCGGCACATTTGTGGTTCGTATGAAGCGTGGAATCCAATTCAAGGAATCATCTTGGCACGCGATATAAGCAGCAGGGATGTTCTGGTTTCTCGCAGCCGCAACGCAGTCAAACGCAGTCAAACGCAACTGTCTGAACCAGGCTTAAGAGAGCACACATACTCTTGCGGGCAGCTGCAGGCATCTGGTAACCTCGCAGCACACTGTGCAAGATGCAGCTGCGAAGCTCTCCTTGGAACCACAACCATCTTAGATAGATCACAAGACAGGACCAAGCGCGAAATTATGAAAGCTTTTCACATGGCTTCCGGAAGGCATGGCAGGTGCGTCAGTGAAACCTCAATAGCTTTAAAAGAAAAAGAAATGGAACTGCCTAAAAAGATCCCTCAGCATAACAGGGCAAATATCAGCTCCAGGGTGGAAACAGCATAAACACAAACACCACCAACACCAACTGTCTACAAACGACAGAAAAGACATTAATCGTCCCAGTCCTTTCCACGATTTCGCAGCTAGGTACATACGCGTCATCTAAACTCCATATCTGTCCCCTAAAACACATTGTCTACAATTGCCCGCAAAAACATTAATTTTCAATTCCGTGAATGAATTTTTAAGTTGGCCGAGGCTACATCCACGCGCGGGGACGTAGCCAAGTCGGGAGGAGATAAGGCTCCATCCACGCAAAAGGTCACGTGACTTACATTATAACGACATAATTTGTTTTTATGTACGTATTATGCTTTTTTATAAATAAATATAGGATATACACGTTTTCCACAAGCGCGCAGCCATCTTGAATATCGTCACTTCTGGTATGCGGTATATAAAACATCTTTTTGATCTCTCCCCGAAGCTAGAAGGTGTTTACGAAAAATGCGTGATTGTCACACATTCCTGATTTCCCTCAGCTATATTTTCTCGCATATTCCAGGTTCAAACGTTTTATTATTTTTTCGCCCCGCATACCAGATATAGAACCCACGTGACTGAGAACGACAGGAAACAGAAAAGGTCTATAGAAATGAAGAGGTTATATTTTAGTGTTGTTTTAAAGTTATTATTTCACATGACCTTACATATTCTTAGACAATTTATTAATCTTTTACTGTTTTCTAGGACTAATAGCACATATCATGCGTCATAACGATAGTATCAATAGATATCTTTATAGTTATGTTGTTTAGGAGTCACACACACGTGTGGGTGGCGTACGTGCCATGCGTGTGCCACGTGGGTGTGCGGGCGGGCAGCCGAGCAGCCATGTGGTGCGGGCTTGGTTGGCTTGGCGCGGAAGCGGCCTCCGGGGCCTTCGCCCATGTATGAATCGCTGCAGAGGCGAGGCGGTGAGGCTTCGTCGTGTGTGTGTGGTTGGCTTGGTTCGAGGCGTTTTAGTGGGAGCTTATCTGCATCGAAGGGGACAAGTGCGAGCACACCACTCCGTGCGTTCTTGACTTGCGGGCACGCTCGCAATCTCACAAAGATTGTGAGAGAAGGGAAAACATGAATTAGTCCCAGTAATAACAAACAAAGCGAGAGCATTCAATCGAGGAAACTGGGTAAAATATTCCAGAAACGGTTTATTTAATGACAAATAAAACAGTAGCCGATGCACAGAAGCCACATCTCCACGAGATCACCGATGAACACGAAGCCCTTCTTGCGGCAGAACTCCTGGAGAACTGCCTCCGTCCACGCAGGAAGTGACGCCATGCGCCGGAAGTGACGTAGTGCGTGGATGGAGCCTTAACTCCTCCCGGCTTGGCTACATCCCCGCGCGTGGATCTAGACACTCCCTTTTAAGTTACTTTCCACCCTGCCACGATCCATGATAAGGATCAGCAGTATTTGTAAATTAAAAAAAATAATCAGGCAACCTTTATCCTTCAAAACAAAGGTATGAGAAGTAAGAAAAAGAAACGAAAAATAAACAGTTGTTAGTCTGCGCTTTTACAAGCACGTCATGTTCTTATCTGTCTTTCATATCATCGCATAGTTTACTTCTTTATGTGATAATTTTAACATCGCAGCGCACTATACCTCAGAAGCACTGAGCATAGCGTTTCACAATGTTTATTGGTGTTTGGGATTGGACTACTCGGTTTTATGCTTTGAATATGACTGCTCCACGAAGGAGTACAAATAACGGCATAAAGACTAGAAAGAGGACGCGACATATTTAGTAATATTTTGTGTGTAGGTCTCGTCGTCTTTCTGGTTATAGTGTCAATATTTGTAATCATTCGCAGCGCATTTTAATAAACATTTTACCATGCTCAGTGCCACAGTGCAGACAGCGGAACTGTGGAAACACAGGATAGTGTTAAGCTTTCTAGACGAAGACGTGGTGGCGGACAAGAAAGGCATAGAGTCAACAATCGTAGTTGATCTTGACATAAAAAGGGTCTGGATGTGGTGCCGCATTGAGTGGTGGTGGGGGGTGGGTCGTGAAGGAGGGAATGACGAGATGCGGATAAGAGGCAAAGCACCTACACTCATCGAAGATTTCCTTGCCGATAGAAGGTTTAGAGTGAAGATCGGAAACACAGTGTCCCCGGAGACACCCAAGAACTGAGGCGTACCGCAGGGCAGTGATGTCATACATTATTCAACACGGCAATGGAAATTATAGAAACGAGACTTAGACGTATAAAAAATTTCGAGTTCAAAATATTCGCGGATGATGTCACGCTGGGGACTAAAGGAAGCTCCCTGGAAGGCCGGGAGCACAAAATGCAGCAGGTTATCGACAAAGATTTGAAATACTTGTAAGAAATCGGTATCTAGACGTCCCCTGAAAGAAACAAAAGAAACAACGAATACTAGGTCGTTGCAAGATCAAAGAGCCACAGGAAATAGATTGCACATCAAGTAGAACGACTCCCACTCTTGAGACAAGTAATAGAACTACACTCAAGCTTTAGGGTACTTGGAGTCACATTGGAAGAAGCATCTCGCAGTACAAAATGGCTGCTCGAACGGGAGAAGACGTAGACCATGCACGAGAACTTATTCGCATAATTACCGGTAAGGCATGCAGTGTGGACGAAATAGACATCCAAACCAAGGCAGAAGACCTCCTGACATCCTGAAGGTCCTATAGTCTGTTGCAACATAAGATCAGAAGTAGATGGTCCGCCTCCGGAGCGAGCTTTCTCCCTTCGGTAACCCTTCGGTGCACATGAAGCAAAACACGCCGAAAGGCAACGAGCGCATGCAGGAGGCGGAGTGTCTACTGCTGAGCTTATGCTGCAACTTGCAACAGACTGTAGTGCTGTTACTATACGTAAACCTTACCAAGATTGAGAGGAAGCAAAGTGAAAGACTCAACAACCTAACCATCATAATGGTAAAAGGGCTACCTAGATGCACAGCGTTCAAAGAACTCAAAAATACGCGGGAATGAAAGAGATAGAGGAGAATGTAGAGGTAGGACAGATCACAAATTTCTAACGCTTTGAAAGAACTGATCACGGCCGAAATGTCGTGTAACTTCTGGGCTACGCCTCGGAAGGCAGTTTCCCCGATTAAGGAATGTGTAAGCTTATCTACCGTGGCAAGACATAAAAATGACTGAACAGAGGTCAACATCAAAAGAACAAGAGACACAAAAAGAACCTTCGCAGTCAAGAGGAACGTCTAGTGTCTGGCTGAGAGCACTGAACACAAAAACATACGATGCAGGGATGCCGTGAAAAACGACTGTGTTGACTCTGCGACGGAGAGGACCTGTTCAAAGCAGCCTCGAACAGTGAACTTGGTTAACGAGGCTAAACGGCGAGCAATCCTAGCCGTAGCCAAATACATAAGAGAAATGATCGAACCAGGCAACAAAGTCTGAATATTCATGAATTCACAAACAGCACTGAAAGCTTGCCGAAGCTACGGGACGAGAATCAGAACTGACATAAAGATTAAGAATAACGCGGCGGAGCTCAGGAAGCTGAACTCCACAATAATGGTCGAGTGTCTACCCATATACCATGATATCACGAGGAACGAGAGGGCTCACCAGGCCGCGGCGGAGCCAGCTGGCTTTCAGCACTAGCTCTGCGCCAGGGCTCATCTCTCGTGAAGGGACGACCAGCGAAAACTATAGATCTAGAGGAAACGGCAAAGCGAGACAAGAAAAAGAAAAGAAAACTTTACACCCTAAAAAAGAAAAAAAGGATGTGATTTAATTTTTTAAGAACATGAGACCGCCAATCACGGTGAACAGTAAACAGATTCAAGCCAGTTACGTATCTGAGAATTTGATTAGACCACATAAATGCGACGTGTGCAGGGACAATGCTCATGGCATTTCACTTGGTCATTGTTACTGATCACATCTCATTTTTCAGACCTAGTCGTATTATGATCTTTGTTATCCGTTGGCACCCCTCTGTCGTTCGCCACGATTGGCTGCTTTTCTTGTGTTTTGTAGAAAAATTAACTTGTTTCCTTAGTACTTCAAGAATTTTTTACCAACAGAAGAAGTCCCAATCCCACCAGGTTATACGATACGCGAGACAGTTCAATTTCGACATCTCCAGGGCTGTAACGCCCCTAGCTCCGGCGAAGATAGCTTCCTTCGGACTGTAGGATCACAAGCACCCAGCCTGCAAAACAGGCAAAAAGAGAACCGTGTCACCGAAAAAAACATACTCTGCCGATTCGAGGGCCTGGGCGACTTTAGAGCAGATTCATGGCTCTTGCTACCGAGCAAGAAAAAAAACAAATAAGAAACAAGGAAGCTTGATGACCGAGTTCTCCCCGAGAAACAGGAGCATCACAGAAAGGAAATACATCACTCCCTGGTTCGCTGAATCAGGGCTCTAGTGTCCAAGCTTCGTTCATCACATATTCTCTTAGGCCTTTTTCTTAGCCTCTTACAACCTTTCCCCTCTCGTCTCAGGGCCATCGACGCATAGGTGAGCTAACCCTTCATTAAATAAGGTCATATTTTAATTATCAATTCATTAATTCACGTAAAGTTCAGTTTGCTTGTTTGCAACGTTTGTTTAATGGTCAATATACTTTTCAAGTAGCCTTATTTGTATGCAAATTATGTTCTGTCTTTTCAACAAAAACTTGCATCGTCCGTAAGCCGCGAGGATATAAAAAAATTAAAATTCAAAACAGAGAGGGTCGGTGGCCTTTGTTTTGTTTGTTTTGACATAAAACCTGATTCACACGCAGCAGTTAAAGGTATATGTATAAAAAGTTTATCTTAAATCCCTCCCTGGAGTTTATCAAGCTCCAGTGTGCCATCGGTACTGGCGTCAGTTTCAATTTTAATTAGCCGGATTTGGGTACGTGGTACTGTCTCCCTCAAAAACATAAAAATGCGCTTCAAAAAAAAAATTAAATCCGTTTTTCTTTTGTGTGTTCGCAGACACAACGCTTTTGCATATTGGTGTCTCGAATTGAATGGCATTGTACTTTAACAAAATATTTGGCAATGTGCGATGGCGGGAGCCCAGCACGAGCGAGCAGCTTGTTCGAGCTTAATTAACTTGTCACTAAGTTGGAATCTCGAGCCATTCGTGGGCGTCGGGAGCCCTGATATATAATCGGAATGTCCCCACATTCTCCGCGTTTACTTTTTTTTTTTTTTTCAATTACTGTTTTTACGCAGTTTGAATGCTTTTAGTGTATTAGCGTCTTGGTACATAGTTTGCCAACTCCGCCGAGTTGCCGAGCAGTTTGTTTCTGATGACTTTAGAGTCGAAGCTGGAACACTAAAACAGGCATGTTATAAAAAGAATTACGGAGGATGCCCCAGCGTGAAGGGGAAAACAAACAACTGAAGGACGGAAAAGTATTTTCATTTTGTTATAGTGATTAACAACTTAGAAAATGGAGGGTGTGGCATTCCCGTTCATCTTTAGTCAATGAGTTTTTAGTCAATGCACTTTAGTCAATGAGTTGGCAGTATGAGCCGATAGGAAAAATTAAAGACGTTTACAATGCTCTGTAATGCGAAATTAAAACGCAGCTTTTGAGGAGGAGGAGGAAAGGTTACGGAGGGGAGGGTACGCCTCTCCTCCCACTCCATATCCTTCCCTCCTCCTCTCCTCCTTCTCCCCTCCTATTTAGCGGGGAAATTTTTACGCTAAGTTTAGCGGAAAATTCAGCGAATTTTTTTCCGCTAAATTTAACTGGGAATTTAGCGAAAATTTCTCCCGCTAAATATAGCGGGGTAATTTCCCCCGCCATATTTAGAGGGGAAATGAACGTCACGTGACCTCAACACCAATTCAGTTTCCCCGCTAAATTTAGTGGGGAAACTGTGACGTCCCTTTTTTCAACACACGCGGTTACGCCGACGGCGACGCCGACGCCGACGCCGCTCAGCCCGCAAACGGGCACTTAAGAGCTGTGCTCTAAATTACCGATTGAAAAAAAAGAAAAAGCGTATTAAAAATTGACACGAAAAAAAACCCACAAAACTGACGTCATTCGCTAAATTTAGCAAGCTTAAATCCAGTGTTGACGGTACGCGTTTCAAGTAACGGCGTTACCGGTAACGCGGTACTTTTTCTGGTAACGCAGTAACGTACTCGTTATCTTTTCAAAATTGTAACGGGTAACGTACGTACGCTACTTATTTCGAGTTACGTGTAACATAGTTACGTTACTCGTTACATATTCTTCTCGGTCAGT
Source organism: Ixodes persulcatus (assembly GCA_013358835.2). Classification (NCBI taxonomy): domain Eukaryota; kingdom Metazoa; phylum Arthropoda; class Arachnida; order Ixodida; family Ixodidae; genus Ixodes; species Ixodes persulcatus. The sequence goes on along the minus strand of JABSTQ010008191.1, from coordinate 94,265 downwards.
CAGCCAGTCCGTGAGTACAACTTTATTTGTGCCCGAAAAAGAAATTAGGAGCAGGTCAGGAGCCGGCTAAGGGTCCCCTCCCAGCCCCCCTCAGACGACGGTCAGGATCCCCTGAACTCCGGTGGCGTCCTCGGCCCGTCGTACTAGTCCTTCTTGTACCCGAGGGTCCGAGCTGAGGAGGGTGGTCTCCCAGCTCCCTTCATCTCTGAGCTGCCCCAGTAATTTATTCGCGCACGCGCCGCTGCCTATCTTACTACACTCCCCCACCATGTGTCTCAACTTCGCCCTCTGCTCACATAGTTTGCACGGGCCCGTGTACCTGTCCGGTACCACCGGGTACCACCGATTCAGAAAAGTCGGATGCGGAGAGGTGTTCATTTGCAGACGTCTCTACGCCGTGGGCTGTCTCTTGTCATAACCTCCTCTACACTCACAAACTCTGCCAGTTCGATGGCGAAGCCATAGAGTGAACGGTCGCAGATTTGGAGCGCTAAGATCTGGTAGCACAGAGCATCAATCAGCCATTTCTTGGGGAACCCGGGCGTCAGCGCTCAGCTTTTGCAGTGGCGAGAACCCGAAACACACTTCTTGTGAGTTTCGAGTCCGCAACGGGGTGCCAGTCACGTGGCTCTCCTCTCATCCGTTGTCTGCCACTCCACCTTTTCCATTTCGGCGACCGTTTCTCCTGGCGATCTGCCAGGCTTTGTCAAAATATAGGAGGCTATGCTCTTGTCCGGCAAACGGTGAGCGGGGGGAAACCTCGCCCTCTCATCCGTGTAGTGGTCGAGAATATCTCTAAAGGTCACCAGCCTGTCTCTCCCCGACGACGCGGCGGGGGCCCTCGACGTTGTGACGGCCCGGACGGTAAGTCCTGGGGACGCGTCGTGAGTCGCTTCGTTGCCAAAAAGTAACGCGTGTGCCGGTGTCCACTCGAGTCTCACTTTTTCGCTCTCGCCGAAGCCCGTCGCACCCCTGAGGACGCGCAGAGTCGCCGGCGACACTCTCCTTCTGGCGAAGTTGCGAACCGCGCTCTGCGAGTTGCACACAATCGTCCTGACTCCGGGCGTACTTAGTGCGACCGCCACTGCCACCTCTTCCGCCGTCTCCGGGTCGTCGGTCTTCACGCTGCAGCTCGCGACAAAGTGTCCGTCAGCGTTCACCACGGCCACTGCCATGGCTCCTCCACCTTGTACTCGGCCACGTCGACATACGCCAACTTCCTCATTTTTTTTAAGCGTTCTTTCCAGGGCCTTGTCCCTCACCTCCCTTCTCTTGGCGTCGTGCACGGGATGCACGTGCTTTGGGATGGGGGAAGTCTGCAGCATCTCCCTGACGTCTAGGGGAACGTCCCCTTTCTCGCCTCTTTGCGTCTCGTACTGGAGGCTGAAGGCTCTTGAGGATGTGCCTGCTAGTCGTCCTCCTCGTAAGCCGTTCCAGCTTGGCCATTCTTTGAGGCTCGATGAGCTCGTCGATGGTATTGTGTACCCCCCGGGCTGCCAGCTTCTCGTTTGACGTCGACTCAGTCAACCCTAGGGCTCGCTTGTGTGCTTTCCGCACTATGGACTTTAGCTTAGACTTTTCGGCAGCACCGAGTCTCATGAAGGAAACCACGTACACCAGCCGGCTCATCACGAAGGCTTGTACCAGGCGCATAAGGCTGCCTTCGTTCATGCCATAGTTCATGTCGGAGATTCTGACGATGAGCCGCGGGCGACCTGTTAGGCCGTCCCTCCCAGGGCCTGGATCATCTCCCTGTTCTTTCCGCCTGCATGTATGCACAGGCCTAGCACCCTGATGCTCTCGACCTTGGGGGTATGGTACCCTGCGCGAAGAATTCAATGTTCGGTTTCTCCTTCCCGCCGCATCTGGGTCTCAGCAGCAGGATCTTGGACTTCTGCGGAGAGCACGCCAGTCCCCTTGGAGCACTGTAACCTTCTGCGACCTGAATCGCATCCTGCAGTACTTCCTGCATGTAGCCGTCTTTGCCGCCGGTCACCCACGGCTTGATGTCATTAGCGTAGATGCTGTTCTACAGTCAGGCTATCTCCTCAAGTCTCGCGGGCAGGCCGATCATTTCCACGCTCAAGAGGCACGGGGACAGCACCGATCCCTGCCGCGTTCCTATTCCGTCGAGGCAGATGTCTTCAGATTTGGCTCGCCGACCGCAAATCTCGCTTTCCTCGCACTCAGAAAGTCCCGGATGTATTCATACGTTCGTGTGCCCACGGCAAGCGCAAGATTGTCGAGGACCGTGTCGTGCATAATCTTACCGAAGGCCTTGGTCGAGTTCAGGCCCAGGACCACTCTGCTGTCGAGGGAAGAGCTCCCCGTTCCATCCAATACCTGATGCTTCAGGAGCAGTATCACGTAGTGAGTGGACATATGCGGTCTGAAGCCGACCATGGTGTGCGAGCAGACCCGTACAAAAATACATATATGGCCCGGATATAATTTATATATGGCCATATATGATAATATAAGGAGTCAGATGTGGCCATATGCCGCTATATATGGGAGCAAATACGGCCAATTATCACCAAGTGGGCAAATACTGCTATATTTGGCCATATAAGCCCGTAAATAAAAATACGCGTGCAAATATAGCCATATATCGCTGTATGAAAGTTTAAATACTGCCATATATAGATTCCGTTTACGACATATATGGGTAAAAATATATCCCCTGATAATGATATATGGGCCCGTTTCGGTCGTGCAAGCAAAAAGTCATTTGTACTCACCAAGACACTAGTTGATTGATCTATATTGCATGAGCCTCATGTAATTGGTTAACTATTGTTCACATCCTTAAAGTGAAGTTATTACAGATCCATGAACCAATTAATCAATTTCGCATTTTGAAGATTGAAAGACAAATGAAATTTGTTTGTATGTTTGACGTGTGACAATATGACGAAATGCATAAGATCGTAAAGCAAGTTGATCAAATCATGGATTTTAGATCGCAGCTCTTAGGCGCCCGTTTCCGCGTTTAGCGGTGTCGGCGTCGCCGTCGGCGTCGGTGTAACCGCCCCGCTAAATTTAGCAGGAATTTGAATTGGTGCTTTTGTCACGTTACATCAATTTTCCTGCTAAATCTAGCAGTGAAACTAATATTGCTCATGTTTCCCAGCTAAATTTAACGAGTCAACACAAATCGTTATCATAATTTTAGATTTATTGGTAAATATATATATATATATATATATATATATATATATATATATATATATATATATATATATATATATACAGGGTGTTTTTTTTAAGCTTAACAGAAGTTTTAAAAAAAAAAACACGAGAGCTAGATTAATGCGGTCTGTGCAGGTGAGTTATACGGCCAGGGGGACATATTATAGGAGGCTAATCGTAACGATCAGTCGGATAATTAGTTAAAAATCGTTAATGAACTTTTTAATTAATGAAAATAGACATATAGTTCCAATTAGAAACTTGCTCAGCGTCATCGAAAACCACTAAATCAGTAATTTTCAGAAAGACTTTGAGCGCGTAAGAAGCGTAGTAGTCCACTAAATTTAGCACTCGTGGAGCAGGTACTAAGCTAGCGGTTGCGATAAGGCGCCCGCGCAATTTTTCCGTCTCTTATCTAGCCCCAGCCTTGTACCTGCTCCACGAGCGGTAACTTTCGTGCACTACTACGCTTCTCACACGTTCAAAGTCTTTCTGAAAATTACTGATTTAGTGGTTTTCGATGACGCTGAGCAAGTTTGTAATTGGAACTATATGTCTATTTTCATTAATTAAAAAGTTAATTAACGAACTTTAACTAATTAGCCGACTGATCGTTACGATTAGTCCCCTATACTATGTACCCCTGGCCTTATAACTCACCTGCGCAGACCGCATTAACCTAGCTTTTATGGTTTGTTTTTAAAAATTCTGTTAAGCTTAAAAAAAACACCCTGTATATATATATATATATTTATCTATTTATTTGTGGACATAGTACGCAAAAAATAGTCGCGCTTATTAGAGCGCAGCTCTTAGGCGCCCGTTTTCCGGCTTGAGCGGTGTCGCCGACGCCGTCACCGTCGGTGTAACCGCGGCGACGTTTCGGCATGATGACGTTTCGGCACCATGCCGAAACGTCCGTGCGGGGTCACGTGACCCACCTCAGGGGGGTCAGGGGGGTCACGTGACACCCCTCAGGGGGGTCAGCGGGGCCTCGTGACACTCCCCGGGGGCGGGGGGTCAGGGGGGTCACGTGGTACCCCTCGGGGGGGGGGGGGGGTCAGGGGGATCACGTGACCTCGTGATGGGGGTCCGTGACCTCCCTGAGGGGGTCACATGGCCCTCCTGACCCCCCAAGGGGTCAGGGGGTCCACGTGACACGCACGACGGGAGAGCGCGCGACAGGAGAGCGCACGACAGCAGAGCGCCGCGACACCAGAGCGCACGACCTGCGCACGACGGGAGAGCGCCGCGACACCAGAGCGGGTGCCATTAGAGCGCGCGGCACGAGAGCGAATGTGGGTGCCTTGGGAATGATCGGTCTTTGAGTCCTCAAATACATGTTTTCTCGGATCGAACGCTTTACGTCATTTTATTGGTTGAGGACGCAGACCTGTGGGAAGTCTAGAAAATACAATTTTCGCAAACTCGAAATGAAGAAGCAAGATACGGGGTTTCGAAAATATAGTTGTTTATCATTGCCGTTCTGTAATATAAAAAAAATATATATCAAATACTGAATGATTGCGCGAAACCGCGGAGGTAGTCTAGCAGACACCTCTGGTGTCTGCGAACGTACGTGTCCTTGCTGCTCCTTTGAGGCTCTCCACAAAGTACATCCCCCAGGCTCTGCTCTGTCAAGGTCTGCTCTCTTTGAAATGTGGCCACTAGCTTGTATGTGTCTGAATGATGTGACCCCAAGGACTTCTGGAATGCATTGTGCTAGGACTCGACATGATTGTTGGTCCTCGTAGGACACGTACATATTTTACCAATATATGGTCAAATATATTGGACAATGAACTTGTAGTTCATTGCCCAACATATTTTACCGCATATTGGTACCTCCAATGTTTACTAACCTTGAACAGCACATATCGAAGGCAATATCCACAAAGCACAAAGCCGTACTTTAAACAAACATTGTTTTGATAAAAGCAAAAAACGCCCTGTATGTTGCATATAAATGCTGAATGCTGGGCTAGTTGGTATTAGTCTTGTGTTGCCAAAGGCATGGTAGCGCTTTTTAGACGAGGACAAAGGAAGAGAGACAATACAGACACGAGCGCTGACTGCAACTATTTAATCAACATGGAAATGAGGCAGATATACACGCTTCGATCCTATCATTCAGCCAACCCCAGGCCTTGCCGCCGCTCGCATGAACTGCACCTCCTTATTGAAAATGTCGATGGATGCGACGCTGACACACCCCACACCTGCCCTTTTTATCTCGTCCGCTTCGATAATTTCCTTAACAGTTCTATTTTTATGTCCGACAGCTTGTACTACATCGTGTTGAATCTTCACGGACACCTTCCTTCTCGTTTTTGTGTTTGAGTGGATCTGCCATGTCCGTGTCGACATATATCTCGGATTACACCTTTCAAGTCCGGTATGGTCAACGTAAGTGCCCTGCAACCTACTTCGCGACAATTGATCGTTTTCTACAGGTGCTCTTCCAGATTACCCCTAGAGTCAGGCCGTGTGTATCTCCTGGCAGCCGGGAGAATAATTTCTCCGAAATTCTACCAGCATTCACCTGCCATCGGCCGTCTGAAATCATGTCACAACTGCAGGTCGAATACTGAATTTTTTATTCTTCCTGCGTTTTGTGATAACACGTTCCACGGCCACCTTCTCGTGAATACACGTTTCATGGACACACGTTTCGTCGACATTAACGTTTCATCGACATTCGTTACGCGAATGTCGATAATCCTGCTTTACCTGGGAACTAAGTAGAGCGAAATCAGGAGTGGCGTAAAGCGCAGCTCATGTAAAAATTAATAAAAGTTGGTACATTCTCAATATCTAATTGATATTTTTCTTATACATATGAGAAGTCACTTTTGATAGATATTTGTAGAAATTAACAATATATATAAAGGTTGCCTTACTTGATTGGGACATATCTGGCCTTATATGGGAGGCCTGCAGATATACCCCTATCTGCCAGACCCAGATATGGATATATAAACAATTGGGCATGTCTGACCAGATATGCCTTATATGAACTGATATGCTTTACATGGCCAGATATGCCCAATTTTTATATAACCGTAACTGTAATTTTTTTATAAGTCCAGATATGCCATTTTTTGTAAGGGGAATTCCCTCTTTTCCATGTACCTGTTCAGCCTTCCTAGGACGACGTCCTTCATGACCTTGCCCGAGCAGGAGGTTAGCGAAGTGGGTCGAAGCGAGTCCAGCTGCGGCTTCTTGCCCGGCTTGGGGATGATTACCACCTTGGTGGTCTTCCACTGCTGGGGGATGGAGCCCCGCTCCTCGCACGCGTCGATGTATCGCGTTAGGTAGGTCCCGGCTCCGTCCCCCAGGTTGCGCAGCATCTCGTTTGTAACCCCTTCGGAACCCGGGCCCGACTTGGTCTTGAGTCTTAGTAGGACCTCTCTGACTTCCGCTTCGGTGTTGGGCACGTCCAACGCCGCGTTGCTCTTGCCGTCGTAGTCCGTGGAAGCTCGTGGGAGTTAAATACTTTAATAAATTGCACCTCAATTTGTTTCGTGTTTCCACGAACAGAGGAATATAAATTTGAGCGTGTTTGCCTTTGTTTGTGTTTTATCTCGTGAGTAGTCAGGCGGAACTGTAAGAAAAGATAAGGTAATTATTTTCAATTTCTGGATGGACATAATGTTTTTTGACATATGGTGATTATGCATACCGGTAACGTCACATAGTAAAATGTGTTATTTCATAATATTAAAGGTACATTTTATAGTTATGAAATAACTATAGAGGAGCGCTCGTTACTTTTAAGTAACGTTACTCAAAAATAACGTGCGCTCCTTTTAACGATAACGCGTTCCTTTTATTTTGAGGTAACGTAGGTCGGTAATTCGGTAAACTTATTTGCAAGTATCGAGTAACTTATTTCGTTTCTTCCTTTCGGGAGCGCTTACAACACTGCTGAAATCTAGCCAAATTAAGCGGACCTGGGCCACGTAACGTGACCACGTCACGTGACGGCCATATATTCTTCGTAATCTATGTGCAAGAATTTTGTCAGTGACGACCAAAACAGGGTACCGGTTTTATTTTAGCTAATTTCGGACGAAGGAGAGAAAGTCAGCTGTTACGATGCGATGTTATCGCTTATCGCTGTCGCGGCCGCAGCAGAACTGCTGAGTCAGGGGGGCGTACCTCTGGTGCTTGCTGCCGATATAAGCGGCATCGCCGGCAAGCTTTGCGCCTTTTGGTTCCGGCTGCCGAACAATAAACGCTGCCAAACAAACGTCGGTCTCCGGATTCGTCGATTCTCACGGAGAAACGTAACAGCTGGTGGCAGCGGTGGGATGGATCGACGACGCCGGGTTCCATGGGTGCTGTCGGTGAGTGCCTGAGGCTTCCTTTCCGTTCACCGAGCAGCTTAAGTGTTTAAGGCAGTTAGTTCTGTGGTGTCGCCAGACGGTTGATACGGGCGCTGGGCAAAAGTAGCCAAACTTTTATGGAAATTTCTAAACATGGATCCGATAAATCTCGCGGCGATTGTGAAGCCCGATTTAATGCTCTTAGCGGAAGAGCTGGGTGTTAAAGTGGTCAAGGCCATGAGAAAGCCCGAGATTATCAAGGCCATTGAAGATTGTGGCGCGGGCGCCGACGAAATTTCCGAGTGTTGGAGCGAGGTGCAGAAGAGACGAAGGGAAGCGGAACTTCGCGCCGCCCAACGTGCCGCTCAAGAGGAGCTTCACGCGGCTCAAGAGGGGCTTCGCGTTGCTCGAGGAAAACTTGAGCTAGAAATGCTTCAACGTAACTTTGACGCTGGTGAGGCCATTGTGGTGGATAACAGCTCGAAAAAGTTTGACATGCGAGCCCTTTTGCAACCTTTTCGCGTCGGCGGAGACATGGGTCTCTATTTAGTAAATTTCGAACGGGTTTGCGCTAAGATGGGTCTTGTAGAGTCGAGCTGGCCTCAAAGGCTCTTGAGTTTACTGCCAGCGGAGGTGGCCGACGTTTTGGCCCGATTAGATCCTACAGCAGCCGATGACTACGCGTCCGTAAAGTCTTGCCTGCTTAGGAAGTTCAGGTTGTCGCCTGTAGCTTTTCGACAGAAATTTCGAGAGACAAGGAAAGGACCGGACGAAAGTTACGCGGAGTTCGCTTATAAGCTTAAAGGCTTTCTGGAAAGTTGGCTCCGTGGTGTCAACTCTTACGAGGATCGTGAAAAGGTGCTGGAGCAGATAGCACTAGAGCAGTTTCTCTCCTGTATTCCGACAGGTCTAAAGGAGTGGATTCAGGATAGACCGGAAGTAGAAACGGTGCAAAAAGCTGCAGATTACGCGGATGAGTACTGCTCTAGGCACGGGAAGAAAGTTGTTGAAGAAAACCGTAGCTCCAACCGTTTCTACGAACGATGCGGACCTCGCACGTTCGTGAAGAAAGGCGCCGAAAAGTGCAAAGAGAGTGAAGTACCGACAAAGGGAGTGTCTGATTCAGACGAAAAGAAACGTAAAATGAAGGCGTTCGAGGAGCGTAAACCAATAGTGTGCTACAGGTGTAAACAGCCTGGTCATGTCGCTTCTGGTTGCCGCGTCCCTAAAGTTTCTCCCGTTAACTTGTGTCTGGGAGAAGCGGAGGACCTACTCGGGCCGTATCTGTATGACATGAAGGTAAATGGTAAATCCTGCAAAGGTTTACGAGATACCGGCGCCACGTATGATCTGGTACACTCTTCGCTAGTGGAGCAAGAACATCTTACAGGCGACTGTGTGTGGATCCGTCAGGCCTTGGAAAATCGGGCAGTTAGTCTGCCCGTAGCTAAGGTAAAACTAAACGGACCTTTCGGAGTAGTGGAAACGGAAGCAGCTGTTTCTGACGGAGTGCTTCCAAACTGTCCGTACATACTGTGAAACAGAACTGCAAGGCAATTGAGCGAGTCGGGTATACCGCTTGACATGAATCCTGTTCTAGTCGTCACGCGCTCAATGACAACTAGCGCAGTGCCGGAAACACTTCAGACGGAAGCGAGCGCGACGACTGGTAAAACCAGCAGTGTGCCCGATGAAGAGCCGAACGAAGGAGCTGACATGACCACGCTGGTTTCGCCGGAGAGCAGCAATTTTCGTGCGCTAGCCGGTGTAGATAAGCTTACGCTTATCGCCGAGCAGTCATCCGACCCGAGTCTTTCAAAGTGTCGTGATAGCGTGGGAAAAGAAAACAAGCCGAACATCTCCTTCTTTATGAGCAACGGCATTCTTTACCGTAGTTTCAAGGACAAATCGGGGAACGAGGTAGATCAAATTGTCGTTCCATCTAAGTATAGAATTGCATTACTCGAGCTTGCTCACGGAGAAGGGTGGTCGGGACACCTAGGAATCACAAAGACCAAGTGCAGGCTTTTGGCAGAATATTATTGGCCGGGCTGCTTTAAGGAGGCTGAGCAATTCGTCCGTTCTTGCGACACCTGCCAAAGAACAGGACGACCAAACGAGCGCCGAAAGGCGCCTCTCACACTAGTGCCCATAATCACGGAACCTTTCAAAAGGCTAGTGATAGACGTCGTAGGACCCCTACCTACAACTAAGACGGGTTTTAGGTACCTTCTAACGATATTATGCCCAGCCAGCAAGTTCCCAGAAGCCGTTCCAGTGAAAGAGCAGACATCGGTCGAAGTAGTAGATAACTTGCTCTCGGTCTTTTCTCGGATCGGGTTTCCTAGTGAAATTTAATGTGATCTGGGTAACGTTTTTACCAGTGCTCTAACAACCAGCTTTTTCGAGAGGTGTGGCATTAAGATTGTTCACAGGTCTGTAAGCCACCCGCAAAGTAACAGCGTAGAGAGAGCGCACTCGGTAATGAAGCGCATTCTCAGGGCCCTTTGTCACGAACAGAAAAAAGAGTGGGACTTGGCATTGCCCGCTATGCTTTTCGCGTTGCGAACCGTTGCTCACGAGTCAACTGGTTTCACACCAGCGGAACTGGTCTATGGACGCAATTTGCGTTCACCTTTGCGGTTGCTGCGCGAGGGCTGGGAGGGTGAAGCCGAGAACCCAACAGTGGTGGAGTATGTGCTTTCCTTACTAAACCGTCTCCACAAAACGCGTGAACTAGTTGAGGCGAACCTGGGAAAAGCGCAGTCGCGAGGTAAAACCTACTATGACAAAAACAGTCGCCTCCGAACGTTTAAGGTGGGTGACCAAGTTCTACTTTTGAGGTCTTCTAAGGCTCATAAGTTGGAATTGCAATGGGAAGGACCAGCAACAGTCCAGCAGAGGCTATCCGAGACAAATTACGTGGTAAAACTGCCAGGTCGCAGAAAAGAGGTCCGCATATACCATTGCAACCTCATGAAGCCGTACGTGGAAAGGGTGCAAGTAGTCAGCATTGCACTAAACCAACCAGAGGAAGTTCCTACACGAATTCCTGAGCTGGGAAAAACCGACGGGATCCTGACAATCGCCGAAGTCTTAGAGGCCGCAGTCGATAAGACGCTCACCCAAAACCAGTTTTCGGATCTTACGGCATTAATTGGCAAATACCAAAAATTGTTTTCAACTATTCCCGGAAGAACGAGTCTGGTCGAACATGACATCGAAGTGAGGACTCGGTCAAATATTCAGTGTAAGGCCTATCGCTTTTCCCCCCGCCAAGAAAAGCTATTAAAGGAGTCCGTAGATCAAATGCTAGAGCTAGGGTTGATTGAGCGGTGCGAGAGCGACTTTGTGTCTCCTATGATTCTGGTAGAGACTCCAGGAAAAGAACCTCGTCCCTGTGTGGACTACCGAAAGTTAAACGCGGTAACGGTAACAAGTCTACCCAATCCCTAATATCGAAACTTGCATTGAGAAAGTAAGCAAAGCCAAGTTTATCTCAACCATCGACCTCGTTAGAGGTTACTGGCAAGTGCCACTTACCGCAAACGCCAGCAACCTTGCCGCCTTCATGACCCCGTTTGGTGTTTTTAAGCCGCTTGTCTTGAGCTTTGGACTGAAAAACGCACCCTATGCGTTTTCGAGACTGATGAATCTGGTACTGGTCGGAACAGAGTCTTTTGCGTTGCCGTACCTAGACGACGTCGCTATATATTCGGACACGTGGAGAGAGCACATTCAGCACCTAGAACAGGTGTTCTCGCGCCTGCAAGACGCAGGACTTACAGTCAAGGCGAAAAAGTGTAAGTTTGGCCGAGGCGAAGTATCGTATCTCGGACACGTAGTCGGTCAAGGAATGAGACGTCCACAAGAACTCAAGGTTCAGGCCATTAAAGAGTTTCCCTTGCCACAAACAAAAAAATATTTGTCCTTTATCGGACTGGTGAATTCCTACCACCAGTACATTCTCTGACAAGGCGAGTCCCCTGACGGATGCGCTCAAGAAAACTGAGCCCACTAAGATCGAATGGGACGATCGCAAGATACATGCGTTTGAGGCTCTTAAGTTAGCCTTGGCGACTCAGCCCGTATTAGTCAGCCCTGACTACACAAGACCCTTCTTAGTGCAGTGCGACGCCAGCGAAAAAGGACTCGGCGTCGTTCTTAGCCAAGAAAATGAAGGGGAAGAGCACCCCGTTTTGTTTGCCAGCAGGAAGCTAACTTCAAGGGAGCAAGCCTACAGTACCATCGAAAAAGAATGCGCTTGTCTCGTATGGGCTGTAGAAAAGCTTCGCTGCTATCTCTATGGTTCGGAGTTTATTTTAATTACAGATCATAGACCGCTCACATGGCTTCAGCAGCTGTCCCCCAAAAACGGTCGCTTGTTACGCTGGAGCTTGACCCTCCAGGAATATTCTTTCTTGGTTCGACATAAAAAAAGGAAAGCTTCATGCGAACGCCGATTGTCTGAGCCGAGCGCTCTAACCGGCGCACAGTGCGATTTTGTTTCTTTTGTCTCATCTGCACATTTGTAAATAGTTCCATTCAATTTCATTCATTAGCTGTCTATTCCCGAAAGATCGGGAACGATATTTTCAAAAAATTCTGGCTGCGTTTGGGGCATATTTTGTAAGCTATTTCTTGAATAATTCGTGCTCTCGGTGAGTGGAAAGGGCGTTTCGGGTGCCTCCGCAGTTTCTGTGGTGCTTGGTTGTTGTTGGCCCTTCTCATTCCCAACAGAAGCACGACGGACTTCTGTTGTCATCCCGACGTCCTGGCACCGACGGCACGTGACAGCCGCTGCTACTCCTGGGCCGCTGGCGACTTTGGCTCCTGGTCGCAAGGAACGCCATCACCGCTCCTTCCTGCGCCTCTTGGACCGCACAGTCGACGCTTCCGACCAGTCAAGGACACTGAAAACTGCAGTGACGGTGTTGGGCCGCGCGTCGACGCTTCCGGCCAGTTTCGCAGACGGTGTTGGACCCTGCGTCTCCAGGACTTCCCGCCCTTCGGATCAGCGCTGAACCTGTATTCGCTGCGAAGGTTTCTTCGAGCAACGACTGAAGTTCTGCGCAAGCAGCACGAGGACTACGCCGTTCGTTTGTCTGTCGAACATTTCCAAGGACGTGCTTGAAACCTGGAGAGTGGCGGGAAAATTGTTTTATGCGGTTTCGCCCTAAAAGGGGGAGGAGTTGTTACGATGCGATGTTATCGCTTATCGCTGTCGCGGCCGCAGCAGAACTGCTGAGTCAGGGGGGCGTACCTCTGGTGCTTGCTGCCGATATAAGCGGCATCGCCGGCAAGCTTTGCGCCTTTTGGTTCCGGCTGCCGAACAATAAACGCTGCCAAACAAACGTCGGTCTCCGGATTCGTCGATTCTCACGGAGAAACGTAACACAGCTTTTTCAGGTGAAAGTCCTCCAAACTCTACTTTTTTTACATTTCAAATTACTTAACGGAGACGTGTATACAATCTAGAAATAAACTTCTTTTTATGCTCAGTGTGATTTCGCCGAGTATACTTTTACAAGTAATCGCAAGTTCTCGTAATTTCTGCTTTCACACGCTTAAATCATTGAAATCTTAGTACAAGTAGGGTGTGGCAACTCCCACTCATCTCATTATCTCGCCGTAGCCAATGAGGTGGCAGCATTCGTCGATACGGACTCCGAAGGACCAATCGCGAGGCAGGAAGTATTGCCATATAATAAGCCGCACCATGCGTTTCTCCAGTTGGCAGTGACTATGACGGCATAAATCTCGTCCTCCAAGTGCGGACATTGTTTTCGGAACAAAATTTTCTACATAAAAGCACTGGTACGCAAATGAGATGCGGGGTAGGGTGGCGCCGAACCGAGCTTCTTCGCTCTATCGAATAAATCATGCCCAACCGCCACTCCTCTATAAACCGTCACCGCTTATTCCCCTCCATACACGTTGTTGTAACTCATTCGACGTGACTGCCCGATCTAGTACAAGGCAAACAAAGACAAGGAAAAACAATAAAATAAAAAAATCCAGGGAAGCCAAACGAGCGCACGAAAACACCGGGCAATTTACAACCACCGGGACATCGGAACACCGGATAAAGACTACACGCCGCTAAAATAAAAAGAAATAAAAAACAAATAAAGGAAACGGTAGAGAGCAGAGAGAAAGAAGTAATCTTTTCCCTGTTATCGCTATCATTCGAACCCGAGGACAAACCGAAACAGAAACCCGGGAGGGGCGAAGATTCATGTCTGCAATGGTCGAATCATCACCCCCATTCCTTCAAATCAAAACGGCGTTGTGTTCTGTGTTTTTTTTTTTTTACATCGCTCGGCTGACAGTGAAAGCGTGCCCGTCCACCGTAAATATCCGTAGTGGTGCTCTTCTTTTCTTTTTTTTTTATTCTACGTATTTTTTTGCTGTAGTTGTCTAGCTTGCTACGTGATGTTGTGGAGACGCTTTGACTGCTCGGCACGATTTAGAGAGGGCCTTCAGTATCCCGCTTGGCTGGGGACATTATTTCCAGCCACTTCGCGCGTATACGTTTGCCGTAACATCTTCTCTTTCTCCTTCTCATTTTCTTGGTCGACGCCACTCGACAGAAGGCCTCAAATCTGGACGTTTCCACGTCACCGAGGAGAGGCCTGCGCGCTGACGCGGATTGGAACTCGAGTGCCCCTCGGCGTCCGGCCGAGGCTCGTGCTCAATCGGGAAAGAAACACCGAGTCTCGACCGAACTCTCAAGTAACTCTCGCTCAGTCTGTGGCCCATATTCGCCTCTTCTAGGCGACGTCAGAGCCGTATATAGAGAAAGTTTAGCCATACCTTGGAATGTATGCGAGGCAAATGAGGAGGCGCCATTGGTCGAAAGCGGGTCGGGCGTGTTCCAGGGGGCATCTGCAAATTCCAATGCGGCCAGCCAGAAGCCGCAAATATTATTCTGACCGTGGTCGCGAAAATAAAATTAATAATGGAGTCGGAGTAATTCTCGGTGACTGGAAATAAAATTGTGGACGTGATTTTTCGAATAAGGTCATGCAAAATATAAAATCTGGCAGAACGATGGACGCAATTCGTACGCCAGGCGCCCATGGCCGGGAATCTGCCGTCCGATTGGTCAGAGTCCGTCCGAGCAAAACAGAGTTCGAGCTGCACATTTGATCCTAACATCGTTTTGCATGACCATAATCTAAACATGACGTGCGTCATGTTTTCAACCATGAAGAGTTACTACATTTAACACTTACGCGCTTATTAAAACTGTTTCCCGCTACCACCGCTAGGAGATTATTTTTGGTGTCTGATTGTCCAAGAGAGCATGTCAATGTCTGGTGCACGCGCTGGCTCTCTCCGCTCCTCCCATTGATTAAACTCTCTCTTATTATACGGCTCCGGGCGACGAAGAAACGTCCACTAGTACTACTATGGTGTCTGGAACGGATACCCGACCGGTGTGCTTACCGCGTTCTAGAAAAGTGGTCCCTCGATATATCCTCCTGATGACGTCATAAGTGTGTCGTGTTGTCGCCGACCGCGACCCTAGCGGCGTCGCAGCGGCAGCGGTGAGTGATGTTGCAGACGCCTGTTCTGGTGCAGGTCCCTCTCAGGCTTGACAGTTCACGGACGATCTGCAGCCAGGAGTCGGGACGCCGCGATGACAGCGACACTCGCGTTTGCTCGTTCTTTTAGAGCGCAGCTCTTAGGCGCCCGTTTCCGGCTTGAGCGGTGTCGCCGTCGGCGTCGGCGTAACCGCGCGGTGCATGATGGGTAAATTTCCCCGCTAAATTTAGCGGAAAAAATTTCCCGCTAAATTTAGCGGAAACATTTTTTCCGCTAAATCTAGCGGAAAATTTTTCCCGCTAAGCCTAGCGGAAAATTCTTCCGCTAAATCTAGCGGAAAATTTTTCCGCTAAATTTAGCGGGAAAAGTTTTCCGCTAGATTTAGTGCAAAAATTTTCCCCGCTAAATCTAGCGGAAAATTTTTCCCGCTAAATCTAGCCGAAAATTTTCCCAGCTAAATTTAGCGGAAATATTTCTCCGCTAAATTTAGCAGAAAATTTTCCGTCTAGCGGAAAATTTTCTCCGCCTTCCCCCCCCCCCCGAGGTCACGTGACCCCCCCCCCCCCGTGCCTTCCCCTCCTCCTCAAGAGCTGCACTCTAATTCGGCGTTACAGGAAGTTGTAAACGGCTTTCAATTTTTGCCGGAATTTTCACGGTCAACCACTAGGGTCGCGACACCCGACATCATGATACCACGGCTTTTGTGACGTCATTTGTGTCCACCTTCAGGACCTTGTGATATCATATGGGTAGATAAGTTCGTGACGTATCTACCCACATGGAAAACACAGATACACACGGTGTATGTGTATTAATGTTTGTACGAGAACATACGAGTTCGCGGTTTTGTGTTAGTAGGCGTATTACTTTGTATCTGTGAGTCCGTATATGGAGTGTGTTTGCGTGCATGTAGCTGCTTGTATGTGTGCCTTTTTAGCAAGCAGACATAATCTTCTGTCTTTGTCTGTAAACGATGTCCAGCAAACGTCGCAATGCCAGCAGAAAAAAGCGAGAAACAAAGAAAAAGAAAACGATGCCCTGTTGCCTGCGGTGCTTCGCTGCAAACTACGTCGAAATGCGATAGCAATATACTTGTCTTCTATGAAGTCCATATTTAAATAGCCAAACGTTGCTCTCTTTTCTCCGGCGTCTCCTTTTCATGTGGAACACCGTCATACAAAATATTTTAAAAGGCAACATACAACGTTACTAAACCCCCAGTTGGGAAACTCACCCTTAAACCAGGACCGCTGGCGTGCACCGACACCGAGCTAAATACGATAACAGCGCCACTCTTTAGCGACGAGTTGAAGCATAAAAGTTGCTTTACATAGCTACTGCGAGACGGCCCTGCGAGATGGCACCACCGGCCCTTGCCCGACTCGACGTGCAGCCGTGCAGTTCCCAGAGTGGACACTGCGGGAGAAATGGCGGCGTTGCGATCGCCATTAGCTTGGTTCTCGAGTACGAATCGGAGCCACTTTTTTTAAAGCAGGCTCTATGGCAGTTTCCCAACTGACTGGTTCTAGTAACGCTGCAATATACAAGGAGTTCCAGAGAAAAAAAGAACCGCGTTTTTTGGGCTAGGTAAATAAACTATGCACCGCAGAATATGACGCTAACGGTTTGGATATATTCCGAAAGTTTGATAACATGACGCCACGTGGCTCAAACTATAATTAAAAAAAAAAAAAACTTTTTCTATGTGGCGATCTTCACCTAAGCCTAATTTGGTAAAACAAATGACATTGTGGGCGCCTGTAGCATCTGTTTCAGAGAACCAAACTTGTCAGCGAGAAAAAAAAACAAAAAAAAAACACTGTTCTCTTTCTCACAGACGAGTGTTTTTTCGCGAATATAAATCCAGCGAGCGTTCACAATATAATGTCTTGCTTCAAATGGAGATATGTTCGGCTTAAATGAACGTCAGCTCATAGAGAACTTTAGTTTTTATCAATTATCTTTTATATTTGTGAACGTCACGTTCTCAAAGATTTCGCGTCCTATCCCAACCGATATAGCGTCACGTTTTCACGGAGTTCGAGCTTTCTCCTATGCATAGCCTTTTTCTGTTTCTTTTTTTTTTTTTCTGGGGGGGGGGGGGGGGGAGGGCGAAAAACATTGTTCTCCTTTTCGAAAACTCCCTGTACATTACTTCGTGAAAATACGATGGCTTTGTCACCGACAGCTGCGACGAAGTAAGAGCGGCTGGGCCAGTGCAGTCTGGGAGTTTTTTTCCTCCATGAATTGGGTTTCCACGGCGCTAAAGTGCTGCCGCCCTCTAGCGCCGTAAAAACCTGTCGAGACAGCAAAGACGGCCGTCTCGGCTCTCTCGACGAATCCGGAATCTTGGTGCGTCTGGCGGCAGCCCTCTCCCTCGCTGCATAGCTCGAAAGTGCGACAGCGTAAACAGCGCAAAGCGCGTGCGTTCTCTCGAAAACAGGATGGTCCAAACCACTTAGAGGAGGATTTTGCGCTGCAGGCGCGCTGTCTAGTGCAAATGAGCGGAGTAGAATATATTTTCTTAGCGAAGATTTTGGTCAGACTCAGGTCGTCGCTAGCTGTGTTCGACCATCTTCTCTTTAGTCCTCTTCTTGCTCTTGCAGGGCACGGCGGTGAAGGAAGAGTGCGTGGAGGAAAGGGGAGTGCCTCTGCATGCAGAGCATAGAGGAGGCTACGCGCCGATGGCCCCAATAAAGAATCACGGCCAATCTAATCAAATCCAGAAAGTGCAACGTGGCAATGCGCGTTTTGGTTTGTGTGTATAACTTTGCCCGTCTTTTAGCCTTTGACTGCGCTCTGACTTGCGAGTGAACGAAGTATATAAACCCCGCCTACAACCTCAGGTAAATTATAACAGCAAACAAATCGAAAGTAAAAAAACAAACAAAAAAACATGTGCATGTCGGAGGAGTAGGGAGATGTTGGTACCTTTCACGTTCAGGAAACGAAGATCCGAAGCCTAACCAAGAAAACAAAAATGCCCGAAAACACGACCATATTTTACACGTCCACAAATCCTCGGAGGAGGATTTCCTGCGTAGGTCAACACTTGCACAGTTGTCTTTTTTTTTTCTCTTTTTTTTTTTTTTGGGGGGGGGGGGGGGTGGCAGATAGGTTTAAAAGTTGCAAAGTTTATGGGACACCCTAATTTTCGAACTACGAACTTTCATGACCGCCGCAAAAGTACTTGAGGTATCTATCATGCAAAAGCCGAGGCACACCCCCCCCCCCCCCCCCCCTTTTTCACCCTAGAAGCAGAGTGGCTCCTCACTTCCATTATGGACGACACCGTCTACTCTTGCCAGATAACCACGTACACGACGTAACATAAGAAACTGATTCTGCACACCGCTCACGCGTCCAGCCTGCATATCGAAGTAAGGCTTCCAACAAAAACCAGGCAACGCCAAAGAGCCTAGATTTAACAGAGAGAAAGCAACTCAAACCCTGGCGAGCGTTTGCACTTTTAAAAAGGCGGTGCAACGATATTCAATTGGAATGTATTTCACTTTACACGAGTTTAGTGGCACTCGTGGGACCCAAGTATACTCCCACGCAACGCCATTGACCAAAACACCTCTTTGCTAGTGTGCGATATCAAGGATATAAGCGAGCATTTTCTTCCAGCTTCTCCTTAGCAAAACTTGACGACATATTCCTGGGGGATCGCAGTGTCGGCATAGTCCCCCAGTGACTGTATTTGAATGCGGCTCATGGATTGGATCCGAAGATTGCGCGAGCACTCGATTTGGTCTCGTGATAATCGATAGCTCGACAAGCATTCGGGTAGTAGATCGTGTCCAATCGCGGCAACGACGACAATTGCCGAACCCTAACAATGCCCGGAAGTCGGAGCATTTCCTGTGCTTCGCCAACCCCAGCGCGTGGCTATGATTAACATCGGCACAATACGATCGGCTCCAGATCACGTGGCCGCTTGCTCTTGCAGCGAGTTGAGTAAAAAAACGCTGATGTTCGTTTTTCTTAATTTTTTTTCTGCTACTTTAATTGCGTGGGGGGGGGGGGGGGGGAACGAACGCGCAATTCATTGGTCATAAAGGTCAGGGATTCGTTCTGAGCCGTATTCGCGCAAAGTAGAAAAATCGTTGCACCGCCCTTCTAATGGCGAACCCCTTTTGCACAGATTGGTCGCAAGTGCGCATGTGTTGCGTGTTGTTGCATGGCGAGTAGACAAGCGGGTGCACGGGTAGTGTCATACCACTTCGCTTCAGCTGATGTCCAGACGCAGCCAACTCTACGAGTTAATGGAAGCAATCAAACATCCTCAAAAGTGCAACTCACTAGGCCTTCCAATGTACATGATTAGTCCAGCGATGATAGAGCTCGTACATGAAGTTAATGGTACGCTTTTGACGCTGTGTGGTAGGTTCGATAAGCCTTGCGCCTAGTCATCACTTATAGGCCGACAGGCTGTTTACAAACAAGCCCGCTTTTGCCCACACCAGGTGTGGGCACTGCGCGTGCGCAGAAACCGAATTCGCGTGGAGTGAAGCGTCTGCGCATGCGCAGTGCCGTCGACAGCGCCACCGCAGCTGCGTGACGTCTGGGCCGCGTGTTGGTCTATAGATTTACTCTACGTCACCTACCTTGCGTCAGCATGATCAACAGCGCGTCTCGCAGTGTCTCACAGCGAACGCGACATACAGCGCCGCCTAAGTCAAGATGATCGCGTCTACCATCTTGCGACGTCTGTCGTCGAGCTTCAGCGTCTTTTCCGCTTAGGACGCGTCGGCGATATGCGGAGATCAAGTCGTCTGCTTCTTGCGCAGGGGTTGCGGTGACGTCAGAACGACGCCGAGCTCTGATTGGCTATGCTTGGAAGGATAGTGGGTAGACCCCAACGCTAGATGTTTTGAGGTCTATCCCCTATTTTTGTTTGTTTTTCAATCAGTCAAAAATGTCTGGGCGTTCTGACATCCTCGCAAACCCTGAGCAAGAAGACGAACTTGCGCTCCGTATACACTAACGATGACGTCATGCGCCCTGTTTTCTAGGTGGTATTGAGTGGAGACGTTTGCAGGACGGTAACCGCTTTCGTAAGATAATCGGAGCTCGAAGTGCAAATACGGTCCATAAACCACGTGACCCCGATTCGGGGGGTTGCAAACACTGTGTAATCTAGGCGCACTTGAGGGGACGCAAAAAGGACGCGATGCTCGAGATGGCGAATCAAGTCTCCTTCAATAGACGTGTCAGAGCGCAAACTGTGCGCGTCTGTGTATTTATTTTATTTGTATTAGTATTACGGTTATTTATTTATTTGCGTGGTAAGCGGGTGCGACTTTAGATGCCTTTGGCGCCGCTTCAGACGCAGCCTGCTCTGATGAAGATGGATTGTACGATTCGCCCAACTTGTTTCCCCTTTAGGCTCCCTTAATTTTTTTATTTTATTTTTTTGTAGGCGTTTGTTTGCCTTTTTGCTTCGGAAGGATCAGCAAAGATGTCCCATCTCGTTTCGTTTTTAAAAGCAAATATTAAAAAAATGTATTTTCTTCGTTTAATACGTTGTTGAGAAAAATAGGGCGCCGCGGATGCAAATATTGGTTCTGGCTGGCGCTCGCGTATTGTTCGAAAAACTTGGGAACAACAAGGCTAGCGTGCTTTCGATTATTTTTCCTTTGTTCTTTTCCTGGAACGGTCTTTCAATTTCTCTTCTTCTCTCTCTCTCTCTCTCTCTCTCTCTTTTTACAAAGGCGGAAGTTGAATTATTCCGGTGCCACGAACGCGAGGTTATTGGGATTTGCCATGCACTGTCATTTTGTTTTCAACCGGACAGGAATTTCGATATTTATTACTCGGTCAAAAGCTGGAATGTTGTTCCTGTGAGCACATTCAATTGCACTACAATTGCACCATGAAGCAATGTTGTTAGGTTCATGAAGCATGCCAAAAAATATGTCTGTATTAGTTGGGTGATGAACATCTTGGCTTAAAACATCGCGATGAGACAAGGACGAAGTAAAGACGAGGCAGACGACAGCGCTGGCTTTCAACTGAAAGAGAAAGTTTATTTTACCGCTCCAAGTATGTATACACACGGGCAACAGCCAAATAAACAAAGTGCAAAGGAAAAGACACCACAATGCATACAGTCTCGGCATCTTATTGGTTAGATTATACAGTGCTGTGTCATAGATGGCCCCTAACATGCACCAGTGAGGAAACAAATTTATTTATCGGAGAGACAAACGGACGCCTTGCAGACACATTGTCGTTTAGTTTGTTTATTTCGTAAGCGTCCATTATCTTTCGGGTTAGTGTGTCATAGTGCCGTTCTAGTATTTTGCTTTTTTGGTAGTCGGGGGTGCATCCACAGTCACGGAGTGAATTCCCTGATGACAGGATATTTATGTCGTTTTTAATTTGTCCTTGTCTTATCGGGCTGTTTTAAACCAAGATGTTTATCAACCAACTAGCCCAAACATACATTTTGACAAGCTTCATTTCTAGCTCGATGGTCATTCCTTTAAACGTTATTCAAGGTCAATCTCGTATCCTCCCGCTGATCGCTTCCACATTGTGCAGAGCGCGTAAGCTAAGGTTTTGCTTACGCCGAAAGTTTCTGCCGCCCGAAGTGTTAGCATTGTCTGGTGGCTGAATCCCGTGAGAAGTCACGGCTCCAGGGTATGCATGATCCTGCGTTCGGAATGGCAGCGACTAATGAGGATGTACACGGGCCAATTCTGGTTTCTGCTCCAACGTTCGAACAAAGCTTCAACTTAGAGGCTCCATTAAAAGGAACTGTCCCGGATCAATACATTTCGAGGTATTGATCCTTCCCAGGATTTGGAAGGATTCGAAGCAATACCTTCCGAGGATTCAGGAGGTTGCTCCGAAGAAGCCAAGCGTCGCAGCAGGACTTGTCCAGATTGTGGGTCAGGTCTCACTTCCAAAAGATACGTCATCGTGTCCTGAGTAAAGAACCAAAGTTTGCTGTGAAGCCGCGAAAGTCGACACCGGAGCCACTAGCCATGGCGAGACAAGTGTCAAGCCTGGCTACCGAAGACAAGTCCAGACGATGCACTTCAGATGGTGTCAATATGTTAGCCCAGTCTAAATGTTCAGCCGCCAAACTTCCCCAAAAAAGCACAGTAGAGGAACTGAGAGAGATAGTTCCCTTGCACTGTTGCCAGCAGAGAAGGAAGGTGGATTTGTTGTAATGACTTGAGAGACCTATTTGTCGAATACTTCTGAGGTTATTCTTTCTGTCTTTTGAAAATGTGACGACGCATCGTTGGTCAATATAAGAAATGATGTCAAAGGTCTACGTAAGAGTTTGAATCTTGAACAGCTATCACGAGCTATAGATCCACAATGAAACTGTCTTTAGATATGTTCTTTTCAGCAAAACCATATAAATTCGAGTGCCCGCTAAAGGTAATAGTATCTGAAAATGAAAAGTGGCAAAACTCTCGCGCAGATTTTACAAAAAAAAAAGAAGAAACCTGGACTTACTGAACATTGAGGACCCGTTCAAAGTCAGGAACTCAAAAGATGTCATGCAATTTTTAAGTGAAAATTTAAATAGGGGCCTCTCAGCATTTTTCGTGTATGTAAATTATTTGTAATATTCTATTCCACATAACAAACCGATGGGCAACGTTAATGTCGAAATCGAATAGATTTCGACGGTATCTCTTCAAAACGAAAGCGGTATCTTCAGAGGAAGGATTTTATAATTACTCCATGTCTATCTTTGCTCGACTTTTGGGAAATTTGACGACCTTTTTATTCAAAGACATGGGATATGCATTGGCTCCTGCATGGACCCAATCACGAGTGACATATTTTTTAGCAAATGTTGGCTATCTAATTGCGGATCGTCTAAAGGGCATGTCACAACCAAAAACAAAAAAATCGAGGAAGAGTTTTCTGGGAGTGACGTTGTTAAATGTTAAACCACTGACCAAGCGATAGGTCCACGCTTTGGTAGAGAGTCTGACCAATGAAGAGAGACAGAGACGTAGGACAAAAATACAAAGAAAACTTAATTTAGTGGTAGGCAGAAAGCTAATTACGATACACACACTGCGCACAAATAGCTTCTGTAATATTCGGGAGAACGCTTACAAAAATAGGGTCCACAAATCAAGGTTTACGAAGGCTTATACAGTTACTAATAAAGACACACAGCGGAACTCCATCCTGTACTTGGCGAGAGGCCGTCGACAGTGGTCTCGTCGCCCTGCTCTACGACGCGATGCGTCTGTTCGCCTCCGAGTCTCTTCTCGCACTGCGCTTTGTTCCTCGTACTCAAACCCAGTTTCGCACACCAAGCGTGAGAATTCCCCTCTCCCAGACGGTCATTGCCCTGCGGATATGCCCTTTGGCCCTGAAAGCTTTCTGCCCTCTGAACCCAAACATTCCCTGCCGTTTAAAGTGGCACAACTCCGCTTGGTTCAAAGACTTAATGTTATATTTTTGTGTTTGGTTTGTTTTTGGGCACAGTTACGAGACAGCGTGCCTCACAATATTTATGCCTGTAGCCGCCACAGACGCGGCCCGAGCCTCCGGCAAGGCAGTCAAGAACCGGGGGCTTCACGCGTTAGCCCACTGAGCCCGGGCGGGTAAGGTGAGGGGAAGCGAACCACCGAGCGAGGCGCCGAAAAGCACTTCCCGCACGCGACGGAGAATTCGAAGATGGGGGAAGACTCCGGGAAGCCAGGCGACCGCTCACGTCGACAGAGTCGCCCTCTCCGACCTCCGTATACTATCCTTGCCGTTTCATGTGACAGGGCACCAAGGTGGCAAAGGCTTTAATGCGAAAGCATTAACTGTCCCATATAGTGAAGCCGGCGTTGTCTGGAACCGTCTGTAGCAGCGAAAGGAAGTTAAATTCCCATTGGCCAAAAGCCCAGCAACGCCGCTGTTTCGTCACGGAAGCCGGCGGGGCGTTCAAGGTCAAAGCGGACGCGCCTCAGAGATAAAACTCAAAGAAAAGCACAGCAACGCAAATGCATCGTCACGGAAGCAGTGGAGCCGGCGGGGTTTGCCGCGTGTGCGCAATGGGCAACGTTACTAGATTACCTCAGTTGTGGAACTCCCGCGGAGGGGGGTACCCTCCCTCACTCACTTCGATCCGCCTCCAGTCGTTCGAAGCGCCATCTAGATTTTCGTTTCATAACTGTGCGTTCCATAGAGCAGAGCTGAAACACCATCTAGACGCCGTGATTTAAGACGTGCGCATTCCATAGCGTACATTGCAGTTACTATAGCAGTCGTCCGGCGCGTCGAACGACAGCAGGCGAGTCGTAGAGGGGGAGGGGGGTACTGCTCGTGCACGCCGCATCTATGAGCAGTTCCGTAACTGAGCTAAACTAATAACTTTGGCAGTGGGGGAGCGTGATGTATCCACCAAAGCTCAGTGTGAAAAAGAAAGACGTGGCGCGCTGCGCTGCCTGTAGGAATGCTTTCACATTCCTACTCGTAAGCAGTTGTATGTGTATATAGCGTACGCTAGAGTTTCTTTTTAGATTCATATATTATTATTTAGTTTTTGTAGGCTGCAAGCAACTGAAATTTGGAGCCTAATTCACTCGCACTTTGGGATTTTTTATAGACTGTCGTGTTCCCTTGCAACTGACGCACAAATTGACAGTCGAGAATTCCATCATATTCTTAAGCCTAGACCTATATTTGTCAGCCTGGCATGTATGCTGGGCCTTTGAGCCCAGAAGTAACACGCCGATCCTCTCGTTCGGTTCAGCACATCCGAAGATTGTGAAGAGAGGAACTGTGAATTCATGCTTTAATACTGCCGTTTAGAAATCGTGTTGACCAACGCATGTCGAGTAACTTTTTAAAGCAAGTAGACAGACTTGCCGAATGCCGGCTACCCATAAAAGATTCTAACTTCATACGCCGAAAAATCACAGAAAAATGTGAAAAGCGTCCAGCAAGTGACGAATGCCCAAGAACTCATATAAAAAGAAAGGGTCCGTCATTCCGTACTTGCACAAGATTTCTCACAATTTAGAGAGCTTAAGAAAATATCAGAAGTCGAAGTCGTTCTTTCTACTCCAGAGCGTTTGTCCGCCCTGTGCAATAAAGTGAACAAGATCGGGGAAAAGAGAAAACATTACATAAAGAACCACCGATAGCCTCTCGTTAACTGTCGATAGTGCGTCGTGTATTCTATTCCTCTGTCGTGTGACAGGTTCTAAATCAAACAGACCAGACGGTGCATTAATGCCCGATAAGGCGAACATCAGTATAACGTAACAAGAGAAATCTCAGGTGATCTGGGAATTCACTGCCGTGACTATGGATGCACCCCCGTCCACCAAAAAAGCAAAATACTAAAAAAAGACACGGTGGCAAACTAACTCGACGGATAATACAATGAAGCAACGGTGAGGGTGCAGGCTAGCTGGTACAAGCTTACGATATAAGCAAATCAGAGGACAGAATCTGTGAGCATGGTCTCCGTTTGTCTGTCCAATAATGACATTTTTTTCCTTACTCGTGCATGTTAAAGATTGCGGCTATGACACAGTACTGTATATAATCTAACCAATTATTTGCTGAGACTGTATGTATTTTTTGTCTTCTTTAGCAGTTTGTTGATTTGGTTGTTGCCCACGTGTATATATAGTGGGAGCGGTGAACATAATAATTTAACTGATAGTCGGCGCTCTCGCCTGTATCGTATTTACTTTGTCCTCGTCGTATCGCGCTGTTTTAAACCAAGATGTCCATGAAGCTATGTTAGGTTAAAGGTACCATAAAGCACTGTTAGGTTCGAAGTTTCCATGGAGTCGCTGAGACGCGCCAGTTGCGGTGAGTCTCGAACATTTTATTCTCGGGCACGTTAAAAACGCATAAGAAGGAATCACAAAGCAAGATACGTAAAAATAATAAGTCAAATCCGGCATTTTTTTCTTTTATTTAAAGTTTTTTTTTTTTGTTGCTCGTTGGCTATAGGTTTAGTGTGCTACAGACATATCAGTACACCAGGGTAGGGAGAAATAAAAAAAAAAAGTGATCTCGCCGCGGAAATTCCTAAATAAGAGCGAACTGTTTTTTTTTTTGTTTTTATAACTCTTTCTTGAAAAGGTTTGTTATGGTTTATGGCGATCGACCCTGCCCTTAACGACAACGGTATCGTAATAACCGCGAGCACAGCTTATGCAGTTTACTCGCGCCCTCATCCCCTTACCTGTTTGTTCTCGGTAAGAATAAATCCTTCGTGCGGAGGTGGCCTACGCGCGTGGCCAGAATCGCTGTCTGACATAATGAGATCACTTCCGTTGTCCAGCCTTCAACACAAACTCAACCCCCCCCCCCAAATCGTCATCACTAGTGAATCCACGCAGCGCCGTCCGCAGGCCATGTCTTTTAGGTGGCACGTGGCAGGAGGCCCGTCATTGCAAGGAGACTATCTGCCGATTCCCATCGTGTCGGTGATTAGAAATGGGACACAGAAATCGCCGAACACCGAGAAGGATCCGAGCGCAGCTGTAAACGTGGGCGCCATGAAACGACAAAACCACAACTGACCCTTAGCTGCGGTGCTCTCTGTAGCAAGAAACACGAATTGAACGCGCGTATGTCTTATATATTACGAACATCGGGAATCATGTCTGAGAATTCAGTATAAAAAGAAAATGAGGAACACATTTTTTTCGGGTTCGTTGAACTGGTTGTAATCGAGATGTACATTTCAAATAAAGTCAATTGAAACTTAGTTAAACGTTTATCCGCCAATTTGTTTTTCGTGTGTGCGCCGGGCAGATTACATTGGCTTAGCTTGTAAATATCAAAATCTACAAGCACTATTTTACGCTTGGTTCAGCTCGTAAATGAGAAGTATAAGGTAGGCCACATTGTAAAAAAACATCAGGAAAAAAATAAATGTAGAAGGGAAGACACGGACAGCACATTTGTGTTCGGCTTTCTTGATTTACTTCCTTCTTAAGATTTTAACCCCTACTGCGCTCACCTCAGTAAGAAGGAAACATTAATTTTATTTATTCACCTTTCTAATATATATATATATATACACATACACCGGGTGTTTTTTTTTTTTATTCTTACACATTTATTTTAAAATAGCTATAAATGTTACACTTATGCAGTTTGTGCGAGTGAGTTATAGGCCCAAAGGGACATTATGTTGGTGGCGAATCTTTGCGTTAAGTCGGCTAATTAATTAAAATTCACTAATTAACTTTTTAATTACTGAAAATAGATATATGGTTCCAATTAGAAACTTGCTGAGCGTCGTTTAAAACCCCCAAATCTGTAATTTTTAGAAAGACCTTGAGCGCGTGAGAGGCGCCGTAGTGCGCTGAATTTACCACTCGTGGAGCAGGTACAAGGCTGCGGCTAGATAAGAAACAGAAAAATTGCGCGGGCGCCTTACCGATACCGCTAGCCTTGTACTGTACCTGCTCCACGAGTGGTAACTTTAGTGCATTACTACGCTTTTCACGCACTAAAAGTCTTTCTTAAAATGACTGATTTAGTGGTTTTTGATAACACTCAGCAAATTTCTATTTGGAACAATATGTCTATTTTCACTAATTAAAAAGTTAATTAGTGAATTTTTATTAATTAGCCGACTTATCACAAAGATTAGCCACCCACATAATGTCCCCCTTGGCGTATAACTCACTCGCACAAACCGCAGAAGTGTAGCTTTCATGGCTTTTTTTAAAACAAATATGCAAGAATAAAAAAACGGTATATATATATACCGTTTTTTTATTCTTGCAAAGTTGTTTTAAAAAAAGCCATGAAAGCTACACGGTGGTGGAGGCCGAAGGCGTGGGTATATAACTGAGAAGAAAAGAAAACCGTCCGTTGTTGCTGTTTTCACCAAGGGTTTTCTTTTCTTCTCAGTATTAACGATTTTCACCGCGTGTTTTGGAACCCACTTTTGAGGGTTCGTCTTCAGACCGTCAGCAGCTGTGAATATCTGATTCGCTCAACAATTGTTTGCTTGTTTGCTTATTTTTTGGTGAAGGGAAAGGGGGAGGACAGGAGAGGTGTGGGCTTCCAGTAATGAGAAAGACGCTACCTAGCGTTTTTTTTTTAAGAGGGATACGCAGAAGGAAAGGAGGGTAAATATAATTCTATACAAATTTGAATGTCCTATGACATGTAATCCAAAAATAAACAGGTGTCTTTAGATCTGCCTTCGTGAAAAAAAATAAAAAAATAAAGACCTCGCAGCGAGCACGGAGATAGCACCCAAAAGTTATCGCAGTGCGAAGCGGAGGTGGCATAATCTATCAGTGCGCATTGGAAGTTACGACCTGGACTCCGCGCTACAAGTCCAGAACGTCCACCACGCTATCAATTCACTCATATACGTAAGTTTAAAAGTTGAACACGCGCCCGCCGCCAATATACCGTTCTTTGGAGTTCATCTGGCGATTGTGTCCACATAAACTAGCATTTAGCTTTTTTTTTTTTTCTTTTAGGAGCTGCGAATATCTCATTTGCTTAAATATGGCCGGCGAGCGAACCTGCCTGCTCAGCTTTCCGTTCTGGCCGCTAGGTGTCCTCGATTTCGCCTGAGCCGCCGATGGTTCTCGCGCATCGTGAAGCCAACGCCGCGACACTAGCCGCGACGTCGAAAGTCCACCAAAAAATGACGGGACGGATTTGGTCACAGTCGGATGGCGGCAGGCCATTCCACCCGGAAGGGTTCCGGGTCCTGTTTTTTTTTTGTTTTCCGAGTGTCCGGCGTGCGGAGAGCGTAAGCCTGCACCGTCGTGCCACGGACAGTGAGGGATGATATGATCGATGCGTTTCCGCCACGCTGCAGCCAAGTGGCCTGAACTTCCGGGATATATATGCTGGCTTGTGGAGCGCCGTGAGCGTACCCGAGAGCATCCGGTTATAGTGAGAAGATTGACCCATGCTTAACAACCCTGGGTCAAATATTGAGCCAGCAAAAGGAGAAACAAAAAAAAAACACTGCAAACAACGTTATTACGCTGGCGAGCTGTTTTTTTTTTTATTATTATTTGAAATACAAGAATTCGAGTCGAAGGCAGAAAAGAGGGAGAAGTTGTGTTTGAGACATTGTGTTTGCCTCCTTCCTCCGTGTTAGTGTGCCGAAATAAACGCCGAAGGTGGTATTTGTGTATGGGACGTTGCGGTTGTTGTTAGTCGCATTAGTTTTGCAATGTTTGTGTGTTACAATGGCATGCTTGATCCTTATGTGTTGGTAAAGCAATTTCTATGTAGGTTTTGATTAACCGATATGTTATGGGTAGAAAGCAAGTTTCACAACAAATGTGAGCGCGAGATGGACGGCGTCTAGCTCGCTTGATTTGTTTTACGAGTTCGCCACGAATGCTTTATTTACATCTTAAATAAAAAAGTGAAAAGCAAGCGTTTCTTTATTCTTCAGATATAGTTTACGAACATCGATATTTTTTTTTGTAGAAAAGTGGGCTTTAAGAAACCAGAATTTATTAATTTGTGTTAATTGCTTTTCACAAGCATGTTTGTCTGCTTTAGTGTAAGGGCCTCGGAGCTAATCATATGCACAAAAATATATATTTTGTAACGAAGACATACCGTAGCGTTTTCTATGACCGTTTACTGGCTGTTCGAAAACACCAAAACCCAGCGCTCCGGCGCGAGTACGAGCCCCCCGCGGGCCCCATAATAGATCGGCGATGATGATGATGCAAGAAAATGAATTGAAGATACCCTCAGTTTGGTTTGTCCCAATATGTTAATTGATGCACTGATTGATTGATTAATTGATAAACTCCTGAACTGATTGATCGATAGTAATGACTTGAACTAAAGGGTTTCTCTGTTTTACTTCTTATTTCGATTGTTTGAGTCTTTTTCGTAAAGTATAAGCTACGTTACATCATGGTAATCGTACATAGTCATAACGATAATCAAAGACGCAGCAGCTATAGTGGATTCGTCTCGCGCTATGAATGACCCGACATCTCCGAATGCACGCCGCATTGCGTGTGCAAACACAACGTGTTTCAATCTACACGCGCCGCGGTTTCTCCGAACGCGAGTTGCTTTACGACCGCGATACATCTCACAGCGCCGTCCATTGTATCCTTGTTTGATACCTTCGGGGCTTATTTTCTGCGGCCAGACAGGCTGCCGCCGGGTTTCGTATAGGCCTGAATGAACCCCCATACGTGTATGGATGGCACTTCGCTGGAACCTCACTTCCGCTTCCTGTCGCACTAGAACGCCACGGCTGAATTTATGCGAGTCGACACGAGAAGCGTCGGCTCGAAGGGGAGGGGGAATCTCTTCGGGAATGCAGTTTTCACTCTAGGCGTGTCGTTGCTGCCATCTTTTCTTCGCTGTCTCTCGGGCTGCTCCGAATCTGTTGCTTTTTGATCGCTCAAGCCCGAAGGCAGTACCCGTTCAAAATTGTCTTCTTCTTTCTGTCTTTCTTCTTTTTTTTTTTTGCACGATTTACCGTCAGTTTTCAATAACTCGCGGAGGCTACAGCTTCGATAATGTTGATCCTTTTAAATGCGCTTTTCTGGAGAATGATATCGAGGGAAATGAGTCGGAGCCCCGTGTCCCGTTATACCCCATTTCACGTAAGGTGCGACCACGGCCGACGCCGCGACCGATATCAAGCAGCACCAAAAGTGCATCGTCACGCCGGTCGTCGCCTTTGTGCCCTTTGCAAATACCGACCATAACCCAATCACACGTAACAAATGCACCGCGATACTGCGCTTCTTTTTGCGAGCGCGGTTGGTTTCCCTGGCAATAACCGGCCCACTAAGGAAAAAAAAAAAAAAAAACGCCGTAAAAATGCATTTTTGTCGCCGCTTGGTTGGCACCACTAAAACCCCTTGACATTTCCTTTACAAGTCACGACAACCAATACCAATGACAAAGCACATCCGCTGGAACAAAATGGCGGCATTCAGTTCAAAGCTCTGCGTCACCATTCGCTTCCTAGAACCTGTACCGTCACGCAGTCGGGGCTTCGAAGAATGTCGCTACTTTTAGGAAGCTCGTATCTAGGGACTTTAGGCACCACGGAATCGTAGCGTCCCGTCTGCGATCGCACTTCAGACCACCTCAACTCGATGACGTCACGCCCCTGCGGTGGCGCTGCTGTCGGTACTGCGCAAGCGCAAACGCCTTCAGGTTTCTTTGCACGCTCTGTGCCCACACCAGTTGTGGGCAAACGCGGCCTCGTTTCGAAACGCTGTGTTGGCGTGTAGAAGCAACGGAAAACTTCAAAATAGAGACTCAGTGTAAACGCAATCCCCCAGATTCTCTTGTTCGCGATTCCTTGAATCAGCGGACACCAACGTGTGCGCAGTCGGCGAAACGGAGCCAAGTGAGGTTCGGTAGCTGGCGCCGTCTGATCACTGAACGAAATTGGCCCTTAGCGTAAGCCTCGAGTCGTTCTTCGGTATCTTTACATTTGAAGAGTTAGAAGTGCGTGAGTATTTATAGCTACATCATTTACGCCGTGATGACGGCCCTACAGAATGATACCACCTGCAATCCTCTAGTGAGAAATATATAGTCCCTCGAAAGTTCCGGACGGGAAGCTCTCGTGTCGGCTTAAAACATTGCTAACGACTCGGCGGAAAGAAGGGTCGGCTGTGTACGTAATTACTGGTGCCAGAAGACGGTAGCCCCACAAGCTCCTGCTAAATGGTTCGCATCATTAATCTCTTAGGAATCAACAAACGTGCGTAGCTACGAAGAAGCTTTTACACATACGTAGATGTACTGTGTGAGATTTGTTTTCTCGTCCCTGGCAACGGATAGGGTTTATGAAAATGCAGGTGTAAGGGTCAACTGCAACGGTGGCACAAAAAAGTCATCTACACACTTATAAAATTTACACACTGCTAGTGTTTAGTAGCTTCCAAATGAAAGAGACTGTTCGTATGATTATTTTGTTCTAAAAACACAGCCCATAATTAGATAACAAAGTTACATACGAGGGTAGTGGAATAATAATGGCCAAAGAACACACTCGAGTCTACTTCACAGCATGATCCCCGTGAGGAGGAATTCATTGCGATTTTCTGCAGCAAACCCAGTGAATCATGAGTGTCGGAAACTATTTGACACACAAGAATAATAGGCGCTTGGCACTGATGTGAAAGGAAATGATTCGTGTTCCGGTGTAAGTTTCTGTGTCTTTAGTTTTCAGGTGAGGACAGTGCGCTCCTCGCGACGTGCCGATAAAGTTCACGTTTCACTCTCTCTCTTTTTCTTTCTCACTATGGTTTCAAGCGGCGCCGGCAGATGACTCGCCGACCCGTGGGCGCGGTGTAAGACGCAGGAGGCAGGCAGCAGTGCACAAGACGGCTCGTGCCGCCTCATGCTCCACACGCGCAGAGCTCCAGCGAGGTTGTCGCACGTGCAGAAAGACCACGCTGTACCGGGGTGTCATGACAACAAGATAATTTCTTTCGCTCTCACACAGTTTCGCCGTTCGGCCACCGGCGATACCGTCAGCCGCGGGCACGGTGGCCGCGGAATGATGCAGCCTTCCGGATGCCCGTCAAACGAACCCTATCTGATTCCTCGCGCCGCGCATTCAGCCCCGCCGTGTCCTCACCTAAAGAGTGTATCTTACAAGGAAAGGCTACAAGCGCAAGGTCCTTGCTCTACTCCATCTCATGAGTTGCGTGCAGGAAACACAAAAGCACAGGCGCGAGCGCTTGCCTTTCAGATTTGCCTTCCTTTCACGAGCACTCGCAGAAGGAAAGCAAATCTAAACGCCATGTGCCCGCGCCTATGCCTTTGCCTTTGGTGCACACAACTCCTGACACAGAGTATAGGGCTCATCTCGTCGGCACAAGCTCTCGTGCATTAAGGGCAGCTGACAACGCTATGAGCTCGGGTTTCTAGCCTTCGCTAAGGTACAACGTAAGGTGAAACGGAGTATAATAAAAATAATTCTATGTGGAATAAAGTATTGAAATTAAAAGCTGGGCTAGTTAGCGAGAGACAAACATAATATATGTGCAATAGCGCAAAACAAGGAACACTAAGGTGAAAACGAACAACACAGAAAGCTGTAGAAATATCTCCTGTGTTGTTCGTTCCTTTCCCTAGTCCTTCCAATTGTTTTGCGCTTTTACTCCTACATCATGTCTGCTATTTCCAAGCAAATGCATGTGGTTATAGAAACGCACGTTTCTCGCTGTCCGTGACATTTCAAGATCCCTCCTTGAGGTCATTCTTGAGAAAAACATTTTTATTATTCGGTTAATATCGGTTAATATTGGTTAGCGGTAAACATTTATGATTATGGTTACTGTTACGGGTTACGTTGTGAGTCCTTGATATATATATATATATATATATATATATATATATATACATATATATATATATATATACATTAGGCACTCCGTGCACGGGACAATCCCTCCGCATTCCGGCCTTTTTGGAGGTAGTGCCCTGGCTTTTCCGATATATACTTCCAGCGCTTTCGAGAATTAAATCCAGTGGATGAGAGCTACTCATCCGTCGGAGAAGCTCAGTAACATTTTTCCGCTTAGCAGTCTGAAGCCGCTGGAATGTCGCGGAAGCGGACGCACCAAAATAAAATTGAATGAAAAAAAAAAAAGATGACACATTTTCGGCTTCAATAACTTTATTTGATGCTTCTAAAACTAAACAGGTTGCAAGAAAAGTTATTGCTCAAGCTAGATAACTAAGAAGAAAAAAAAAACATGTGCTTTTAAGCTTTTTTTACACTAGGCTTTTAGAGACAAAACCCGATAACTTAAAAAAAAAAAACAGAAAACAAAAATACTTGAACGTGAAATGTTTGAATAACGCATTTTGCGTAAGAGGCGTTTAGAGATATAAGACGCTGTTAATTTATGCGTTTGAGTTTCATCTCATATTCGTCTATAAAATGGGCGAAATCGTTGTTATCTAATTACGCCGAAGCTACCAAGCAACTGCAGGTATCGTTTTACATTATGAATCTAATGTAATAAATTTTGCCCCGCCTACCGGAGAGTGATATAGGTATCACAAATAATCAGGCACAATAGAATCCATCCCGTGCGGCTCTTCGTTGAACAACCGAGGGCCCTCCCGGACAAGCTCATACTCACGAAGACATCGCTCAAAACGAAACACCAAACCATGTTCTGCGAAGCCAAGCAAATCCGAAACCGTGGAAGCCAAACACCGCGCCCGGTCTCCGCTTTCCAATCTAACGGGACGTACGCTTTTAGACAGATTGTATCGCACGCTCAAGATAAACGTCACGGCTGGGTGGTCGGGTGAGTGGGCGGCCACGTACAGCTGTCTTGGGGAGAGTCACGGAGGGCTGACACGCGTGCTTCAGGCGGGGCTACGCTAGCGCATTAATTGGGATGGCGGCCAACGCGTCATACCGGCGTATTAAATGCATCTCTTCTCGGCTGGGTGTCTAACGAGACAGTTGCGTCACGCGTGAGTGGGCTCGATAACACCCCTTCTGGTGCTACACTCGTTGACGGCTTACTTCTCACGATCACTTCGCAGGCAATCAGGACCTGGCATTATTCGATAAGAACGCCAACGAAGGAATCGTAATGCGATGATTATGAACATGATAAGCCGTGGCTTCCATTTCGTAAGCTGCAGTGGATATAGTTTTCTGGTGCAGAGGCGAGCGTCCGCGCTATGGCCAAGGGCAAAAAAAATGTTGCACTCAACAAAAGTGTATTTACGAACAGAAATAGGTTGTAGTGGCTCGCTATCTGCACTCCCCCTCCCCCCCTTAAACCACACAAAAAAAAAAAATAGAAGCGGAAAGTGTGCTTGGGGACTACAGTACCGGATAGTTAAAAAAACGTACGGAAGGATATGGGAGTCATCCAACAACAATGCGGAGGTACTATTTACAAAGAAAGAAACGTGAACATTAAAGCCATGCCGTGGGTTCCGGGTAGTAAATTTCGAACCAAATCTGATACCATATAGCTCGTTGCGTCGTGACCGCCAAGCTTTTGATATATATTTATACATATACTAACATAAGCCACCGCACCCGAAAACTTGGGGAAGGGAAAAGGGGGGTGCTTTCGGTACAATTCCATATCATCAAGCAATACTGGTAGAGAGAACTTGAGCCGCCTCTTTTCAGCATGTTTTTGAGTGCCGCCCTGGACAACGCCACCTAGAATAATCAAGGACAGAGAACATCCCCTTCTTCCTCTATAAAACATTGTCATAGTCGGACAGCGCCAACTCAGCAATTGAACCCGAGCTCGGTGCCAAGTGTCCTTCTGCGCGTTGATTGGACAGGAGGCCCAACCGAACGATGACGCCGCTCTCGCGTCCAATCTGCCTTCTTGACAGCCTTGGTGAGATGGCGTCAATATCTTAGTCTTGACTCTTTTAAAAGGTGTTTGTCTAGAGTGTTATACGGCATTCGAAAACGATTTTCTAACTTTTCATTTTTAGCTGGCGAATCCAAGACACTATACGGAGCGCGCGTGTAGTGGTGGTGGTGGGTGGCGACTGCAGCGACGAACACACACAACGGATTCAAAGTTGATCGCGGACAGACACGCACTTAAAATAGTTCCGAGTCGAAAAAAAAAAAAAAAAAAAAACGACGATCAATCGTTAGTGCGACCATTGCTTCGCAAAGTTCAAACGAATCCTCGCGTCTCTCTTGATTTGAGTCTCCGAATTTAGTCGACTCGACGGAGAGATTAAGTAGTTCGGCGGAATCCATCCCTGCTTCGCTCCGGCTGCGAAGGCCGTCAATGAGAACCAAACTTCGTGCGCCGGCCATCGATCAAGCGATGGCGGCGTTCCTCCCATCTGAAGATCGTTAGCGAGAATCAACCTTTACACTGATTACAGCGGGCTCGGCCCCGCATCACAAGACGGCAGCAGCCCTATCTGCGGCTGCTGCTGTAATGAATGATTTCTCTCAGTATATTCCGCCTTACGCTTTAAGTAATCTGCGGCGTATATTTCCCGTAAAACACTTGAGAGATCCAGTCGCTGCGACGTACGATGTGTACTCAGCGAATGATCAGATTTAAAATACGTCTAAACATAAAAGAAAAGCTCCAAGTAACCTTATTGCAGTGAGCGTGGTGAAACGTAATGTTTAGTACCCCAGGGCAGACTGTTTGTTACATCCCAATTCCAATTCAAATAATAAAATATTGATTTTTCCAGACTTACACAAAAAAAAAAAAAACTCCCAAACAAACAAAAAAATTCCTAAAAGCAGCTTGACGCGGTCTGGGAGCCCATTACAGGGGCAGCAGCTCCGAAAAACAAGGAATAAAAACAACGACAAACATTTCGTCACCGATTACGAATCAGTACTATAACACAGAATTGAAAACTAATATAAATATATATATATATCTATATATATATATATATATAACAAAAACATCAGCACAAAATACATATATAAAAATGCTCAACAGCATAGATGAAACTCGAGCGAAATTCCGCAGTAAAGTGGTTATTTGGGCCAGTCGGTTCATTCCAAATGGAAAAAAAAAAGAAACAAAAAAACAGCGCCGGAAAATACAGGGACTAAGACGAAGGGAAACAGGACAAGGCGTACTATCAACCTAAGTTTCTTGGACATAACGTGTTAATATAGCCACCAGAAACACAAATTCGTCATCCTTATTTCCTCAGCCCGCCGTTTGAGAAATTTAAACTCATTTGTTGATAATGATAAGGACGCGACACTTATGCGTTTCTTCTTCCTGGTCCTAATTGCAAATGTCTCATGCGATTCTCTCGTTACTTCCTTTGTACCTCACCAAAATTTGTCTCTTCAAATCGGAAATACTTCTCTCTCATTAAAATTCATTTATTTAGAACTGTCAGAACGTTGTAATGGAGGGATTGAAAAAGCAAAAGTGTGCTGGACCAGCCATTTTATTTTCTGTTAGACGAGTGCTTATGATTCTCTCGTACCTAGTTATTTTGGAAGTCGAAAATAAGGAACTTACAAGTGCTGTAGACGAAAACAAAATTGGCACGAAGCAGACGATATTCATACATATGTTCGGTCCGAATTACTTTGTATCTATAAAATACGAGTTCTGAATGATAATCATGCAAATCATTTTTAATATAACGCAACAATTTTTTTTTTTTTAAGAAGGAAAATGTGTTTGGGGTTTTGTTTTCGTATTGTCGTCGCCCAAACCAGATGGCGATGTTATCAGCCTCATAATTCGCAGAACTTCACGCGTAGATTGCAGCGGTTGGCTCTTTCAACTGCTTTGCGGGAAAATGGACGTCTCCGATTTCTTAGAATGTTCTGAGGCACTCCATAGTCGCCGACAGCCAAAGAAATCCGAGGCGTGGTGACCCCCGGGCATCTCATTACCGGTCCGCAGCCAATCAGATTGCACCATTCTGCAACGAGATTGTCGAAGGACCACAAAGCCGGAAACAAAACAAACCACGCCCCTGCTTTTTTTTTTTTAATGTCGGTGACTACTTGGATTGATACGTCCTGCAGTCTGTGGGTATATTAGTTTCTTGGAATCACAGACAGTCTTAAGAAACCTGGAAATACTATGCAAAAAGCAAGTCGTCTGGTTCTTGCTCAGGAGGGGCGATGACGTCAGAACGGCGCCAAGCTCTTATTGTCAGATTGAAAAAAAAAAAAAATAGTGGGTAGACCTCAAGGCTCGATCCCCTAAGGTTTACCCACTATTTTTTTTTTTTTTTCAATCAGCCAATAAAAGCTCGGCGAAGTTTTGACGTCACCGCCACTCCTGGGCAAGAAGCAGACGATTTGCTCTCCGCATACCTTACCGTAAAACAATTAAAAAAGCAGCCCCACAAAAAGAACACTAAAAAAATTTACCTTTATTATTTTATTTTATTTTATTTTTTTTTACGAAAGCCAAATGAACGTCTCGATAGCCGTCGACAGCATATTGATTTTCGTTAAAAAGGCATATCACGATTTTGGGTGCGTGCAAAAATGTATATTCACAAAATCAGTTCTCCACCTGCCGCATATTTAGAGTAAATGACGGTGTCGTAGACTGCCAAACAAAGTTTCTGAGTTTCTTTTTTTTTTTTGTTATGTGTGCCGTTATTATCTGTGTCAAAGTGTACACTCTAAGGCAAATATCTCCAAACTTTTTACCCAAGGCACCGGATTAGAGACCTGTCGATGTCTCGAGGGCCGGAATATAACTAACTAACTAAATAAATAAATAAATAATTCTAGATAAGCATTTAAATAAAAAAAAGTAAAATATGGCATAGAAAAACAATCTAAGGCGGATGAATGCGTATACTTTACTTTTAAATGAAGTATTTGGATATTTATGACATGACGCAGAAAACTCACCAGGCATAAACCAAGACGTCTAAGAATTTTGGCATCTCCACACAGGGCAGAAGATTATTGTGAAAGATAGGAGCGATGCTGACAATACGCAATTGATACAACCCGGGACACTAAACAGAATACACACGAGGACGCGAAGGAATTTTAACGTACGGAGTTACACATATAGAAAAACAGAGGGCTGAGCATTGTAAGGATGATCATGACAAGCTAATTCATAATACGATGAGAGGACACGCCTTTTGATAGACAGTTTTCTATTTATTTATTTTATTGCGTATATCTTCGTCGACGCGGTTGGTGCGCGTTACGGCGCCGTTTCTTTAAGCCCGCTTATTTTTTGCGCCTGTAACAGCGGGCCTGCTTGCTGGAAGTGGGCATGGGGCCGGCGACTTCCCCCGGCCCAAGGCCCACTTCCACAAGGCCACGGGCCGATCGGAAGTCCTCCGCTGGCCATTGTTTGGAAACCCCTGCTCTAAAAGCACCTGGATCTTTTTTCTTTTTGCATTTTTCCGTTAGACATTTGGAAGATCTCGGCAAATGACGGAGCAAATATATAAAGTTGTGGGAAGCCGAGGCGTTCGCATATAAGTAAAAATAGATACCGTACCGTACAAAACACCGTACTTGCAGGGCTGAAGTGGCAGAGCTGTCTCGTCTACCTTGACGACGTCGTAGTATTTTCAGCTGACTTCGACGAGCACTTGCGACGACTCCGCGCTGTTCTCCAAGCCAAACAGACCGCCGGGCTCACCCTCAAGCCGTCAAAGTGCCGGTTCGCCTTTGACGAACTGAAGTTCCTAGGCAACGTGGTTAGTAACGAAGGCGTCCGCCCAGGTCCCGAGAAGACTCGCGCCGTCGCGGCATTTCCAGCGCCGACAGAGAAGAAGGCCGTGCGAAGATTCCTTGGACTTTGTGCCTATTATCGACGCTTCGTTCGGGATTTCGCAAGGATTTCTGCACCGCTCACAAACCTCACGAAGGACGCCAAGAAGCTCGAATGGGCCGAGGAGCAGCAGCAAGCGTTCGACGAGTTGAAGCGAAGACTCCAGACTCCTCTCTTCCTTGGACACTTTGATCAGGATGCGGAAACTGAGGCTCACACGGACGCTAGTAATGCAGGACTTGGTGTGGTACTAGTTCAAGTGCAAGAAGGCACCGAGCGAGTCATCGCCTGCGCAAGTCAGACGCTGTCCAAATCGGAGAGAAATTAATCCACGACTGAAAAAGAATGTCTTGCGGTCGTCTGGGCAATCACGAAGTTCCGCCCGTATCTGTACGGGAGCCCGTTCCGCGTAGTCACAGGCCATCACTCGCTCTGCTGGCTTGCGAACCTCAAGGACCCTTCAGGACGCCTCGCTCGATGGAGTCTCCGACTACAAGAGTTCAATATGACTGTAGTCTACAAGTCAGGCCGCAAGCACAGCGACGCCGACTGCCTGTCCAGGGCCCCTGTCGAGACACTTTCCAACAGCAGCGACGGCAATGACGACGAGTGCTTCCTAGGAGCAGTGACCCCCCGACGACCTGGCACGACGTCAACGATACGATCCTGAGCTGCGCGCATTAATTGAGCACCTGGAAGGGCGCGGCAGTACCGTGCCCCTTGTTTTCTCACCAGTCCTGCCGAACTTTGCGATTCAACAAGGTGTACTCTACAATGAGAAGTTCGGAAACAACAAATCGCCGTGGCTGCTGGTGATCCCGACCGATCTTCGAGAGGAGATCTTTCAAGCCTGCCACGACGACCCGACGTCCGGACACCTTGGTTACAGTCGGACGCTGACCCGTATTCGTGAAAAGTATTACCGGCCCAAGCTCCCCAAAACCGTCCACCTCTACACCCGATCTTGCCACGAGTGCCAGCAACGCAAGAAACCGCCGACGAAGCCGGCAGGTCTCCTGCAGCCAAATCCTCCACCAACTCCACCGTTTCAGCAGATCGGAATGGATCTACTTGGTCCTTTTCCGCCGTCTATATCTATCTATATCTTTCTATCTATATCTATATCTAGCTACATCTATATATATATATATATATATATATATATATATATATATATATAGGGTGTTTTTCTTTAAGATTAACAGATTTGTTCAAAAAAAGCCGTGAAGGTTACACTTATGCCGCTTATGGAGGTGCGTTATACGGCCAGG
The DNA here is from genome assembly GCA_013358835.2 of Ixodes persulcatus. Classification (NCBI taxonomy): domain Eukaryota; kingdom Metazoa; phylum Arthropoda; class Arachnida; order Ixodida; family Ixodidae; genus Ixodes; species Ixodes persulcatus. The sequence continues at coordinate 53,714 of JABSTQ010008191.1, read as the reverse complement.
GGGACATATTATAGGGGGCTAATCGTAACGATCAGTCAGCAAATTACTTAAAATTCGTTAATTAACTTTTTAATTAATAAAAATAGACTAATGGTTTCAATTAGAAATTTGCTCAGCGTCGTCGAAAACTCCTAAATCAGTCATTTTCAGAAAGCCTTTGAGCTTGTGAGAAGCGTAGTAGTGAAATGAAGTTACCACTCGTGGAGCAGGTACAAAGCTAGAGGTTGCGATAAGGCACCCGCGCGATTTTTCCGTCTCTTATCTATCCCCAGCCTTGTACGTGCTCCACGAGTGGTAAATTTAGTGCAATACTACGCTTCTCACGCGCTCAAAGTCTTTCTGAAAATGACTGATTTAGGGGTTTTTGATGACGCTGAGCAAGTTTCTATTGGAACCATGTTTCTATTTTCATTAATTAAAAAGTTAATTAACGAATTTTAATTAATTTGCCGACTGATCATTACTATTAGCCCTCTATAATATGTCCCCCTGAGTGTATAACTCACCTCCACAAGCGCCATAAGTGTAACTCAAACGGCTTTATTTAAACAAGTCTGTTAAGCTTAAAAAAAACACCCTGTGTATATATTGACTGCGCCAGACGCAATTTAGTCGGTAGTCACCTCCTTTCCACTCGTTTTCTCTCTCGGCATTTCGGGTGCGTGCAGGAGAGGTACTCCCCGCCTCTTCGTAGTGGATCGGCTTGGCTGCTTGGCTGGCTTGGCTGCGCCCCCTACGAGAGCCTATTGCCACTTCCTGGCCGTGTTCCAAAATTTACTCGATCTTACTTCACGGTAAGGGTTTTGTACCCTTGGCGTTCAAAAACCTACCCGCGTCCAGCGTTTTTCAAACTGTGCTGTCACGTCATACGATCCGCCGGAGTAAAGGCCTGTTCACACATGCAGCGGAGCGCTACAAGCGTAGCGCTGACCTCGCGCCGGGCGCGTGCTGACGGGAGCGTATACCAGCTTTATATCGCACCGTCAAAACTGTTGCTCATGGCCGGCGATAAGCAGTTGACAGCACGTGAGCAGCGCTACATAAGCGTTTCGCTGCATGTGAGAACCGGCCTTAACTCGGATCCATTTGGGTAACATTTGAAACACAGCCCCTGTGTCTGCCGGTCGCACGTCGTACGGTCGTACCGCGTCGTACCGTGCACGTACCGTGGTCGTACACACAGTACATAGTCGTCGCGATGGACCCCGACCTGAAGCGTCGGTTGCTTCAACGCTGCCAGCAGCTGGGCCTTCGCCCGTACGAGGACACGCCACGCCAGCCGGAAGGCAAGCGCTCGCGAAAAGGCACCCGCTTCGCCGCGGAAGGCGGCGAAGCGGGTGCCTCGACGAGTTGCTCGGAGCCGCACGACCTTCAAGCCGCCGCGATGGCACGCAGTGGTAACTGTTTTTTTTTATTAAACGTTGAGTGCGGTGCCGCGTGCCTTCACTAAAAGCTTCACAAAAACCGACATCTAAAAAAAAAAAAAAATTGGCACTGGCGCGCGCCAGCAAACAAACAACAGATGGGGCAAACGGGAAACACGAATCACGCAAAGAAGAGCAGAAAAACAAAAAAAAACTGTCACTCCGCGCCACTTCCTAAGTACCTACGATGACTAACTAACACAAGCAAGGAGCGCTCTTCAGGAGGTCTTCACATATAAACGCGAAAAAACGATAAAACCACCCGAGGTAGACGAGGTACGCGAGACGCGTTACAAGACGGCGACCATGACAGAAATAAATATGGCGAAGCTTTTGTTTGTTGTCTTTGTTGTGGTATCCGAACGGAAGTTACGATTTTGTAAAACGTTTGTAAAAAATTACGACGTTCATTCGATGGATTGTTCCTTAAACCTAGAAATATGTAATTCAAGAGGAGATTTCAAGAGATCACGAAGATTTTATAACCAACATCTAAGCTGTCACTTCTTCTATTGTCCAATAAGAAGCTGATTTGAATGACCATCGTTACCAATGAAAAGCCGAGCTGAATGGCATGAAATTTGCGTGCAAATTTCAAATAAATTTCTCGCCGTCAATATTACTCTAAAAATTATTTTTTATCGCGTAAAATTCATTTTTCGACACGCGTGTCCCAACCAGACTGTTTAAAAAAAGCTTTTTTTTTTTCTTTTCAGGGGCCCTTTAACAACGCGCATGCTGAAATGCCATGCTCAGTATCGCAGCTCAAGACTTTTTTTTTTTTTCAAGGCTGTCAGTTACTAATACCGGAAACACACGGCGCACAAATCACGCAAGAAAAAATACAAACAAAACCCGCAGTGTTTGTTGCAGACATGGTGACAGAGTAATCTGCGGTCCCGCCCTAAGCATGTCCTAAACACGATTGCCTCATACATGTCCATGCTTGGAACATGCGTGCACACTGTTTTTCGACTGAGCAATGAGACAGGACACGCGAGAAATAAACGGGCCTCCGACAGTGTCGGTAGAGCGTCTTTTGTTCGGTATATTCCACATGCCACCGCAGCTTATATGTGCCCCCATTAATTGGCCATGCTCAGAAATCTGAAAAAAAAACAATGTTTTTTAACTCGTTGCAATTTCAACACTCTCCCTCTCTTTCTCTCTTGTTTTTTTTTCTTTCTCTCTCTAAATTATTTTTCTACGTGTGCTTTTTTTTTTTTTTTGATGCGTTGCAACGGCATCTGCTTTGCTCCCCCAAACAACCTCACGCTTCGGAGAAACAAGCCACGGCGCAACCTCGTCGAGCGAAGCAAATTTTCTCGGCCTACCCGATACGCCGTTCAACCCACCGGTAGGTGACAGTGCGGTGAGAGAGGTACTCGCTCGCCCGACCAATCAGCCGCCTCCCTTTCATCGCCTGACCCCGACTCACATCGCCCAAGTACAGACGGAAGCGGGATCACGCGGCTAAAGATAAACGCACGAGTGGTTCAAAAAAAAAAAAAAAAAACACAAACAAAACAAACACGTGTAGCTTCCACGGCGCTGCCAGCTTGGGAAAGGAGGGTTGAGCGGAGTAAAAGACGCTGTCATGTCAAGACCACGGGACCTCCTACGTAAACTCGGCACGTTTTCAGCTCGCTTCCTCTGTTTTGGCCGACGCCTACAAAGAAGAAAGAAAGCGGACAAAATAAAAAAAAACGCGAAGGAGCGTTCACACACAGAAGCGAAGGGGGACGGTGTACGGTGTCGTTCATCAACGAGGGACGTGCAAGACCTCGGCGGACCCGAGCCCACGGTCGCTCGGAGCCCTGTCTATAGCCCCGGGCGCTTTCTGGGCCGGCGACGGGCGTGCGACGCAGCTCACGGAGCTCGGCCTTTCCAGCTTCCTGAATGTCAAGAAGACAGGTCCCCGTGTGCCTGGGGCTTCCGAGTCTCGTCCGAGCCGCCCGTCCCTTTTGGCCATTCTTCGGGCGCCTCCGGACAAAGCGTCCTGTCACTCGATTTCGGCCTGCGCAAGCTCGGCATGCTCCGGCGCGTTGTCTCGGCAGGAGGAAATAATGTAGGCCAACGTTGGCGTGGTACCGAGATTCGAGTTGCAAGGGAGTTTCAGTCGGTGTTAGGCCGACAGTATAGTTATGCGTTTGCAACGCAAATTTTACTTTACTGGCATTTCCATCCAATGGTATTCAAGAGGGAATTCAACAAAATTTGTAATTAAAAAAAAAACAACAACAACAATGAAATGAAAAAAAGAATAAAGTGTTTAGATGGGAAACATATCTTTTTAAACGCTGTAAATACCGACTTTTAAAAGAAAACAAATTTTTTAAACTTTCTTTCAGTTTTATTAAATAAAAACTATTTACAAAGAATTGAAACTATAACCAAAATTATAATAAACAACGAAATTCCCGACGTTAGGTACCAAGGAGGGCACAAAACCTCACAAATTTTGTTTTTATGAAAACTGTTTGGGTTTCGATACCTCATCAGCCTCTTCGTAAGCAAACAGATCTCTGTAAATTATCCATGTGTGTCGTGTGCGTCTTAGAGAGCTTGACATTCATAACTTATTAAACACGTTTACTTTTTTTTTCCTCCGTTGCCAGTTGCAGAAAAAAAATCCCGAGGAAGAGGCATCGTTGATTCCCTCTGCTTGAAGCAAGAGCAAGTGGTCACGTGATCTGGAGGCAATTATATGCCACCAGAGTTCATCATAGCCAGGCACTGGCGCTGGCAAAGCCAGGACCACGGTGCCTAGCACCATAGCACGTTGATGCTTTTGTTTTGCAATTAGCGTCAAATGCGCCAGTGCGCGGGACCCATGCCTTCAGGGGCCCTTGGAAGCAAATGGTGGCGCAGCACTGAAATGAGCGGCCCTTGAAAGGGAATGGCGGCGGAGCATTCGCTCGTGGCGCCTGTCTCGCGAGTAGTCACAACGATGGTTGGCAGTACTTGGTACGAAACGCCAAGCGTAAACTTTACTTAAGGGGCTTTAGCCGGGGCCACCATGGCCAGGCCATGTCATGAGCTCCACGCGTTGTTATGATTCAGCTATTCCCGTCATCGTAGCAATCCACCTCTTTAGAAATCATGGTTCCAGAGTTTCTGGTATGAAAACACATGTTCGCGTTCTCACAAGGGAGATCTTGTGAGAGCGCTCGTGGTGTGCCCGAGCGTTCTTTGCCCAGAAATCTGGAACCGGTGATTTCCTAAAAAGGTGGATTGGGTACGAGCACGGTGGAAGGCACGAGTAACCGGAGCAGTATATGTAGAAAGTTCGGCCATTCATTGGGAAGAATAGGACACGAATGAGGAGGCACCATTGGCCGAAAAGGTACTGGGCGTGTTCCAGGGCGTCTTCACTAATTCGACTGCGGCCAACCAGAAGCCGGAAATATTACCCTGGCGGTGGTCGCGATAAACGAAATTAATAAGCGCGTCGGAGTAACTCTCGGTGACTGAAAATATGGCATACGTAATGTTTCAATCACGGTCATCCGAAAATCAGGGTGGTAGAGCGAAACTATAGCGGAACGATCGACATCATCCATACGCCAGGCGCCGAGGGCCGGGAATCTGCCGTCCGAGCGGTTACGCTCTCTCCGAGCAAAACAGACTTCGGGCGGCACATTAGTTTCTTAAAAGTTTAATCATGATCATAATCGAAACATCACGTACACCCTTTTTTCAACCTTGAAGAGTTACTACCTTTAACTCTTACGCGCTTATTGAAACCATATACCTATAACTAAATCTGTTTTTCGCTACCACCACTAAAGGATTCTTTTCGGCTTCTGGTTGGTCAAGAGAGCATGTCAAGTCCTCTTTCTGCGTCTGGTGCACGCCCTCGCTCTGCCCGCGTCTCCCATTGACCAAACTCTCTCTATACACGGCTCAGCGAGTCACTACCCGAATTCATGTCGAGACATTCATGGTCAAGGGCCCAAATCAAATGCTTACACAGTGCTCGTGTCGGCACTGTTCGAGCCGCTTTTAACCGTAACAAGTACGCGGCGACAAACAAGAAAAAGGGAAAAAATAAGAAAACGATTTAGTTTTATTTGGGCCCACTAGTACCAGTGAGCTTTAGTAAAATTAGAAACATTCTTTTTCAATATTGTTGCACGGTCCTTTTGATGAGATCGGCAGTTTAGCTCGCGATCCCGAATACAAGCGTCGAGCATGTCTATAGGAAGTATTCACTGGCGGCCATAGCTGTGTGCGCGACTGCTGAGCGCATGCTGATGGCGAGCTTCCACGGTTCTTTTGTAACGTGCATTCCGCACCCTCCAGATTGCCGGTCTTAGCAGCCTATTAATGTGGGCTCGTTCTGAGCATGCGCTCTAGACAGCACCCACAAATATGGCGCCCAGTGAATGCTCTTTATAGATCAGTTTGGTGGTGATTGTTTTGAAGTGGACTAAGCAGTTGGCATAGTGGTGATAATGTGGTAAATACAAAATAATAAAACCCTACAGTGTAATAAAAGCCTTTCAGCTAAATTCTTGGTAGGAAAGAGAGATAGCCAAGCATGCCGAAATCTAGAAGAATCCCAGTGAAATTTTGTGCTCAGAAAAAGATTAGTACTAAAAATTGCAATGCCCGCACCCTACAGCGTTCCTCCCCCTCCCAATTACGGTATTTTTTTTTCTTCTCTCTCTTTTTTTTAAAGCAAAACTAGCTTAGGCATTGTCAAACGATCACTCTTCGACAAAATGTCGTGCTGGAGGTCCGAATAAAATCGAAATGAAGTTATACGTGATTTTCTGAAACATCTAACGGGAAAATGGAACCCGCTTTTACCTGTCTTCGATAACTGGTGCCATTCGGCTTCATATAGTATTCGAGAAGGTCCGTCAACCCCAATTTTTCTACCGAAAATTAAAAAAAAAAATCACTTATCACAAAAACAAAATCACTTAAGCGTTAGTCCTAAATCTTTGGCTCCTGGCTCGAACCGCTAGCACCATATTTGGGAGAAGAACGGGGTTTCGGTTGTGCGTAGTTTTATTTTTATTTTTATTTTGAGTTGAAACAAAGCTTGCAATTGTTTTTTACCTTTTTTTTTTTTTTTTGGAAAGGGAGAAGGGAGGGGGGGGGGGGGCAACCATTTACACTGAGTAAATAAAACGCCACGCTCATTAAACTTGAGCACACTGATTTTTTTAAATTTTTGTTTAATAGAATTTTGGGTTTCTGCCACGCGCTAGAATATTTTTGTCCTTCGCCGTGATTGGCTGTCTTCGTTTTCCGGAAAAAAAAGGAGTTCACGCACTATTTGCTTTTTACCGTAGTTATTTACGATAAACCTTTGCGAAATTTCGAAATGTTGCATAGATTACGCGCGGCCGCCATTAGTTGGTCGTGCACTGTGAGCACGCACTGAACACGAGCGCTTCGACAAGCGTTCGGAGGGTACACGAACCGAAGCGCATTCCACACGAGTGCTGCGTCAGTGCTCGGCGCGATCTCGGAACCAATCACAGGCTTCCTCACGCCGGAAGCGACGAGACCAACTATAGTCGGTGACAACTCACGAAGATATATGGCGAGGGAAAGGAAGGTGGGAGAGGAGGAAATGGACGCAACGCTGGTGAGGGAAGGAAGAAACCCTCTTCCCTCACCAGCATTGCGTCCGCTTCCTCCTCGCCCAACCTTCCGTTCCCTCGCCCTACCTTCTTAACCTACAACATACTATAATAATGGTTGCGCATAATCTATGTCATTTCACAGTTTAGAAAAAAATGACTATTAAAAAAAAAAAAAAAAACGCTGGGCGTTGTTTATTCTCTTTATTCGTCTTTAATTAGTTATTCGAGTTGTGTGAGCAGCTAAATGCTGCTCTCTCACTGGCTAAGGAGCGCGAATAAGACGTCGGGGACGTCACGCTCAGAGTTTCTTAGGCGGGGGTCATAGTGCGTATCCATCCTACAAAAGACAGTCTGCACAAAGATTCGAACGGGAGTCACCGCGAGATCCGTGCTTGGAATGCCACGTGGCAACGAGTTCAAAGAGCAAACCCGGCACGCGGCATTCGAACCACGTATATTGCGGTGACTCGTGTTTGCAGACTGTCTTTAGTGTGATGCTATGAGCAGTGTGACCCCGCCTTTATGCGGAGCACAAGTTCGTCTGCTTGTTTTGCAGAGGTTGCGGTGGCGTCAGAACGCCGAGCACTGAGTGGTTCCGATTGAAGGATAGTGGGTAGACCTCGAGGCAGCTTGCTTTGAGGTCTACCCACTATCCTCCAATCAGAGCCAATCAGAGCTCGGTGTCTTTCTGACGTCATCGCAACTACTGAGCAAGAAGCAGACGACTTGCTCTCCGCATACTACATTCACACTGGCGTTCGAATCACAACCGCGGATCCGCGCGTTTTCATCATCAAATGCGCGTGAAACTGCGTTGAATCATTAAGCAACCGCGTTCGCAACCGCTTCGCGAACGTGGTTCAACCACACGTGACCCCGGCTTTAAAAAGGTGACTCTATTGGTGACGTGACCGATCGGAAGCGTCGCAGTGATCGGCCCGCCACGATAGGCCGAATGCTGACTATGGAATCAGCAACTAATTTCTTATCGAGGGCAATAAGAGTAACTTCAGAACTTGAAGTTTGACTGTATTGGCAGTGTTGGTCTCCGAGCGCAACGATCTCACGCTTCCACCGTGCTCATTACAAACGCCGTCGAACTTGTTCGCAAGGTAATGACGTCACGAGAGGGAACCATACGAGGGCACCGCCAAAACATCTAGCGGCCAGTAGGTGAAGCAGCAGGCTGCGGCTCTATCTTCGTTAGCAACATGTGCATTCTAAACTAGAGTTTCAAGAAAAACGTACTCACAACAAGGAATATGCCGTAGACCGCCCCTCACTCAATACGCGCGTTCCGGTCAACGTGTGCTCCGAGGCACGGCTAAACTAACGGAGGAAGATGCGGGCACGGTTGCGAAAAAGCAGCCGAGTATTAAAAAAAAAAAAAGAAAGCCGCACGCGTTATTAGAGGCCGTTAAAAGAAGGAGTCGTAACACACCCACGTAGCGCGAAGCTGGGTTTTTACGCACGGCAAACACTGCGCCGGTGGGCTTTGAGGGTATAAAAGTTGCATGCTCGGATTTAACGTGCGTCTCGTGGCAGTTATACGTGCGCGCGTCCACGGTGCATGTGTACGCGAAGATTCGGCTTCTTTCGCGTACGTGACGTTTGCCGGGGGCATAACTGGAACGGGTTGTGCTTACCAGTCACGTGCATTTGCAAAAAAAAAAAAAAAGAGGAAAAAAATGTCCGAGTGTGTGTATGTGGGAAGGGGGGAGGGTGATTTCGTTCGGAACTTTTATAAGAGCGTATCTACATTCTCTAAAGTTCTTCTTAAAAAGGAAAAAAAAAATAAAACTAAAAAATAAATATCTATATATTTGTGTATATGAAGCAAGAAACGTTATATAGACTGTTTACACGCAACGACAAAAATAATGTTAAGAAAGTTCGGGAGCGCTTGATTGCCTTAGTTGATTTGTCCCCTTCGTATACCCTCACTTTGTTTTTAATACTCGATTTTTAAAAGCGGCTGCATGAAACTGCGGGCGCAGTTAAATTTTTTCGTTTGTTAAATAACTGCTCGCGTGTTTATATGTTTCGTTTTTTTTTTTTTTTCTTTAACGAGAGAAGATACTAGAATCTTTATGCGGGTTCGTAAGACGAAAACTCCATTCGAACAAACTGCCGGAGTAAACACGCTAAAAAAGAATAAATAAAGGACAACGAATATAACGCTTTTCTGCCTGTATTTCGCGTGGACGCATTCGAGGCAGAGAGGCACGTGGCGAAATGTTTTTTTTTTTGTTTTTTGTTTAATATACGAACGAATTCCTTAGTATGAATGGTAGGTAATACTTTCATTTTTATTTTGCCATTTTTAAAATCTGCCGTCGGTTGCTTTCTGAAACAATGGGCTCAGGATGATCGTTATAGGTTTGAAAACTGGGCTGGTTATTTAGGTATCAGGACGAGTATAACATTAAAAAATATATATATATCACGAAATATTCGAAGCGGTGATTTCACGAAACCCCATCTGTAGATTTGGTAGAAAACTAATACTTGTTTTATATATATGTGTGATTTCAAAGCATCTCATAAGGAGGCACTGTAGTGTCACACCTTCCCGCCCAACCAAATTAAGCGAACTTATTTGAGTATACGTCATAGAATATTCTACAATCACTGTGAGCTTAAAAAAAAAAAAGAAACACCAAGCGTGCCTTGTTATTTTTTTTTCTCGATTTGTTTATGCAATATTCGGGCCGTAGAGCGGCTGAATTAAACCGCGACCTCTACACTAACTGTGTTCGTCACCTCGTGGAAAGTCTTGAAGATAACACTGGCAACACCGCGACCGAATGCACTTGGAACTGAAACGCAGACTCGTACAGTATGCTCATTGCAAGTAACCGAGTTACTTGTAATCGATCACTTCTTGAAATAGTTTTTGTAATGATTTGGATACATTGATTAGGAAGTTGTCGCGAGTGTAACATCTGAGTACTTTAGGAAGTGCTAAAATTGCTTGTAGCCGTTGCTATTTTGCTGCTCCCCTCCTAGTCGCCATTTTTTAAACATTTTACCCGAATGAAATGTTTGAATCGTCACTGTTATATCCCATGCAGTCTGCTCTTAATAACACGGGCAATTGTGAATATATTTCGCTTGATTTTTACTAAATGTAAACCATCCTCGCAAAAGTGTATTTTATCTGACTCAGAGTTTGCGTAGGAGTTGTATTTTCCTCGCAAACTTGTATTCATATCCTTTCACGTGTTTTTGTGCTTTTTACATAGTTCCGCTGTAAACACGAACTGACAGCGCACCGCACAAAAGGCTTCATTGGTTGTTTGGGGCACTAATGAAAACTAAAGCATTATTATTATTATTATTACTATTATTATTACTTTCCTCCCAATCTCAACCAGAAGACTTCATGTGCATGCACTTGTGTTTAGTGTGCTTCGATTCGGAATAACTTTGTTCGGGCAGTGTACAGACCTATTGGAAACGAAAGTGAATTCTCTTTTGAAGGGCATCTTGCGTCGCGTGGCATACGGTTTCAGCGCTCAAACATCCGATAACATCTTTGACGATCTTAATTTGCCATCCTTTCGAAGTTTATTCATGCATACGGTTGTACTCCGACACTACTGGGATGACACCTTCAAGGTTCCCAACCTGGTATGTAGTGACCTTCGAAAGCTGGAGCCAAATGTCACGCCACGCATCAACACACGTTTTGGGTAATCCATTCGCTCTGATTACGTTCCACACATGTTTAACGACCTCCCACCTCTGCTGAGCGATATCACTTCTCGCGGAAGGTTAAAAGGAAAACTGAAGACTATTTGCTCAATTATGGTTTGACATCACTATACTCTGTTTCATACTTAGCGTGCAACGCTGTCAAAGCTACTGGCGCGAGCGTGGGGCTTGATCTCGTTGATGATTTGCACGCGTTCTCGCGCAAACAAAGCCATAGATGAAGCCACGCGCTCGCGCCAGTATCTTTGACAGCGTTGCACGCTAAGTATGAAACAGAGTATAATCACCAAGACTGTGATCTGCCTTAAAGGAGCAGTGCAACGATATTCAATTAAATGTTTTTCACTTTACACGAGCTTACTGGCACAAGTGGGACTCAAGGATACTCGCACGCAACGCCACTGGCCAAGAAACTCCTTTGTTGCGGTGTAATTTCAAGGACAAAAGCGATCATTTTCATTCAATCTCTCCTTTGGAAAATTGGATGACGTAACGTGGGGATCGCAGTCTCCCCAATGACGATATTTGAATGCGGTTCATAGATTGGACCCGAGCATTGCGTGGGCACTCAATTTAGGCTCGTGATAATTACTAGCTCGAGAAGCATTCGGGTAGTGGCCCGTGTCCAATCGCTGCAACGACGACAATAGCCGAGCCATAACAATGTCTGGAACTCAGCGCGTGTCCTGTGCCTTGCCAACCCCAGCGCGTGGCTATGATCAGCACTGGAGGCTTATAATCGGCTCCAGATCACGTGGCCGCTTGTTCTGGCTGCGAGTTGAGGGGGTGAACGCTGCTCGTTTTTCTTTAATTTTTTCTAGGACTTATATTGCGTGGGATGAAAAACGAACGCGTGTTTCATAAGTCATTAACGTCAGGGATTCGTTCTAAGTGGTATTTGCACAAAGTACAAAATGGTTGCATGGCCCCTTTAAGGCCGGTTCTCACATGCTGCGAAGCGCTTATGTAGCGCTGCTCATGTGTCGTCAGCTATTTATTGTCTGCCATGAGCAACAGTTTTGACGGTGCGATACAAAGCTGGTGAACGCTCCCGTCAGCACGCGCCCAGCGCGAGGTCAGCGCTACGCTTGTAGCGCTCCGCTGCATGTGTGAACAGGCCTTTAGACAGATGTTGAGCGCGCGATCCACAATTCTTCTTTAACAATTTTTCTCCGACTCTTTTGTATCTTTTTTTTTTTACTTTATGTGTGCATGCTCCATTATAGATTGACATCATGAACCAGCAAGACTGTTCTTCTACAGATGTTGTGCACGCGATCCACAATTCTTCTTCTTTAAAAATCTTTCTCAAACTCTTTTGTAACTTTTTTTGTTTTTTTAATTTATGTGTGTGTTTTTGTAGATTATTTTTTGAGGGGGCCCAGTCGTACAAGTCTTTAGGACTTTGACAGCCCCGAAATGGTATTTTGAAATATTTGAGGCACGTGCAATAAAATGTATTATTAATATTATTATTATTATTATTAAATTATTTTTTATTATTATTATTATTATTATGTAGCGTTATAGTTATTATTATTATGTAGCGTTATAGTTATTATTATTATGTAGTATTATTATGTAGTATGTAGTATATTATTATGTAGTATTATAATGTATTATTATGAACTACTATCATGCTGTAAACTTATTGAAACATGATGCCACACAAATAATGAACTGGTTTGATGAAAATTTAATTACAATTAATGCATCAAAAACAAAACTGGTATGCTTCAGAAACCCACTCAAGAAAGAGAACCTTGACTCACCAGTCACTCTACACAAATCGAATTGTATTGACTGTCATTGTTCTCGGCTGGACTATGTTGATAAGTTAAGTATTTGGGAGTGTATTTCGATTCAGACATGTCATGGAATTCCCATATGTCGTACATTTGTAAAAGAATTCGGAGCGTAAGCTGTTTACTTTTCAACAACAAAGTTTTTATGCCGTTTGCGGTAAGAAAGTCTATCACGCATGCCCTGGGCTATAGCATAGTTAGGTACGGTATAACGATTTTTGGTAACTGTGCAGAGCTATGGAAAATTAAAATGGATCGTATTTTGAGGGCCATGTTAAAAAGCGTTGGGTATAATTGGGATTTTCTGACTGATATTAATGTTTTCGAGGCACTACAGATGCCGAATTTCTCTGAACTTTTTGTACAAAGTGTAGTACTTCGTCACTTTTGGAGCAATGATTTCAAGCTCCCCTTCGTCAGTCATAAAAGTCTCCGACATACGTCACGTTTTGTAACCCCTCGTTGTGTGACACGCTACGGCTAAAGAGTTCGCTCGTATTATGTGCCCTTCATCTTTAACACACTTCCAGAGAGCGTCATCGAGGCCAGTACAAAAACACAACTGAAGAAATTGACGAACAGTTCGTCTCTTTAGTATTGCTGCAGCATTGTTTTCTCTCTTTATTGTTCTTCCTGGTGTATAATTCACATTTGAGTATGAGTTGTGTAGTCTTGTGCAACAAGTCTTCTCTGACTTGAACAGAACCGTATCTGTATCATGTACATATTTTTTTTTTTATGAATATAGCGTACATAGTGTGTTCGGGCTATGAAAAACTATTACATTATCCACAGACTAATCAAATCGCACGTTCCTCTTTGCGAGCTGATTGTGTTGTACTTTATTTCGGATAGTTTTTTGTGAAACAAGTCTGTGTGTGAGTGCGTGTGTTTTGTGACTCATCTACAAGACAAGCCTACTCTTCCTGACTTTCTCTCTAAGGAGACTGACATTTCGGGTGACTTATATTTTGTATGCCCATGTGAATGCGTGATTTTCCTCTTCCTTTAATTTTACAATGGTGGAACTGATCCCACAAGCCTCTGTGGCTTTGATCAGTCCCGGAACTGAAATGGCATATTTGCACCACGGAATAAAATTATTATTATTATTATTATTATTATTATTATTATTATTATATTATTATTATTATTATTATTATTATTATTATTATTATTCGCTGCGGACATGCCGCCTAGTACGGACGCATGCACAATCTGCTCCCGTGTCTTCTACGGAAGAAAAAAGTTTCTGTGATGTTCTGGATGCAAACTTCGTGCGCACACAAAGTATGTATGCTGGCCGGACATCGTCGACACATTTCTTCAGTCTGGGGTAAGCTCCTTTCTCTGTGAGAGCTGTGCGATTATCGGCGGTGCTGCGAGGCCTAACAGCAATGGCGTCGTCGGCAATCCCGCTAGCAACGCTGCGGACTTTCCCCATACTATGGTGCCTGGATTGCGTCTCCGACTGGTGTGTTTAGCGTCCTATCCCACCCATACAAGGTGATACAAGGAGACGCCAGGCTCTGTAAATCGACCGGAAAATTCGGTTTCTTAACCTATCGCGCTACGACTTTGTGCTGCGTTGCCCAAAGATGGTACATTTTTTTTTTTTTTGCAAAAATTTACAAAGAGCGAACTTACCTGAAGAAAAAGCAAAGAAAGAAAAAGGCTTAGCTCCTATGGAAACGCAGCGACGCCACCGGTCTTTAAACAACACGGCGCCGTTTCGCACGGGAAACAAGAGATGGCGCAACGAACGCCGCCAACGAACGAGCATACGGCGCCGAGAGCCGGCGTCTTTTCTTTAGCAGACGATCTTTTCGACTCAAAAGCGGCGCGCGTTCCGCAGGGGGCGACAGTAGCAGAAACAAAAACAACAACTGATATGAAAAAAGCTCGCGCCGCTTTTGATTACAAAAGATCGTCTGCTAAAGAAAAGACGCCGGCTCTCGGCGTCGTATGCTCGTTCGTTGGCGGCAGTTGGCGTCGCGACCGCTTGCGCCATCTCTTGTCTCCCGTGCGAAACGGCGCCGTGTTGTTTGCAGACCGGTGGCGTCGCTGCGTTTCCATAGGAGCTAAGCCTTTTTCATTCTTTACTTTTTCCTCAGGTAAGTTCGCTCTTTGCAAATTTTACAAAAAACAAAAAGCACCATCTGTGGGCAACGCTGCACATAGTCGTAGCGCGATAGGTTAAGAAACCGAATTTTCCGGTCGATTTAAGGAGGGGAGCCTGGCGTCTCCTTGTATCACCCTGTACATTAAAAGTGGTCCCGAAGTGGCAACAAATGACGTCACAAAAGCCGGAGTGTCATGCTGTTGACCTGTTGACTGTCGCGATCCTGGCGGTTGGCCGTAGAAATGCTGGCGAAATCACGAGCAAACGAGAGCGTCGCCGGCAACAAATGACGTCACAAAAGCCGGAGTGTCATGCTGTTGACTGTCGCGATCCTGGCGGTTGGCCGTAGAAATGCTGGCGAAAAGCTCGAGCGAACGAGAGCGTCGCTGTCGTCGCGGCGTCTCAGGCGTCCCAACTTCCGGCTGCTGTAGCTTCCGTGGACTGTCACAGTGGAGAGCGACCTGCAGCAGAACAGGCGTTTGCCATATATACCACCACTGTTGGGACGCCGCCAGGGTCGCGACCGGCGACAGCATGACACTTCTATGACGTCATGAGGCGGAAATCGAGGGACCACTTTTTTGGCCGCGGTAAACACACCAGTCGGAGGCGCGTTCCAGGCACCATACCCGTACCCCTGCGGCACTCTCTCCGGCTCGACAACTTCCCGCGGGGCCTCCCGCTTCTCCTCCCGTTGACCTTGGCGCCGGCTTTGAGTCCCTGCGGAGCCTGCTCCTCGATGCTATGGAGGGAATTTCGTTCCTGACTTACGAGGTCACCGCCCTCAGAGACGCAAACGCACGCCTCCGACACGAGCAAAAGCGCGACGCCGAGCTACAGGCGGGTGCCATGGCCGTCCTACGGTCTGAGGTCCGGGGTCTGCGTGACGCAACTCGGCCAGCGACGACAGCCGGACGCGCCCGATCACCGGCGGCAGCCCGTGGATAGGGCTGCGGGGGGGGGGGGGGGGGGGGGGATCTTTGGGAAAAGACACTTATGCCGCTGCTCTACACAGCTCTCCCCCCCAAGCTTCTCCTACAAAGGTTGTGGCGGCAAATCTCCCTTCGGATGGTCAGAATAATGCTTCGCCGAAAGACGACGTCCCTCCCAGTGGCATCAACTCTGCACGACCAAAAGCTAGGACCCCAGCGCTTACCGGGGCGTCGGAAACCTGCAAGTTGATCGTCGCCCCTCCATCAACTCGACGAAGAGCCCTGTTCGTCACCAAGCTGAACCCGGACACCAGCTGCGAAGACATCAGTTCTCATCTCTCTTCCGTCGGAGTTGAAGAAGTGGAGTGCCGGAAACTGAAGACGCGCTACGACTCTTACGCCTCCTTTCATGTGTCCGTGGCTGCCAAAGACTTCGATAAACTTTCTGATCCCACCGTGTGGCCCAAATCCTGCCTCCTTAAGGCTTTTCGAGGCGCCCTTCGCGAAGACCTGCACCATGTATCCGAGGCAGCCGCCGCCGCCGCCCCCTTGAACGTTGAAAAAACCAAGGATGAGTGACATGAGCGTATGGGTCGAGATTGAGGCTGCAAAGGGAGTACGCGTTTTAATCGGTTTATTTTACCTCCCTCCCCAGACACCGCCAGATGAATTTCATAGTTGTCTTGTTGGCATAGAGAATACAGTGAATGACTCACAGGGATGCGAAGTCTTAATCTTGGAGGATTTTAATGCTCCTGGAGTCAACTGGCCGCAGTTTGATGTTTTTACGGAGAACTTTTACTGAAGGCAGAAAGGCACCCAGCTCTTAAACTTTTCTTCTTTCTTAAATCTCACACAGCACAATAATGTTCTGAACCACCAATTTAATGCTCTAGATTTATGCTTCTCAAATATGGACAGTATGTGTGTAGCACGGGGTGAACTCCAATTAGTTCCTCAGGATACATATAATCCTGCACTTGATATAGTACTTTCTTTCGAAAATTCCTCTGTTCGTGCTCATTATGGTGGTTCCCCGCCGCACACCTTTTATAATTTGTCAGATGGGGACTATGCCGGGATGCATCATTACCTCACGAGTTTTGATTGGGCATTGATCTTGGAGTCGCCTGATGGAAATGACCAGGTCATGCTCTTCACGCGAACTGTTCGGGGGCCATGGATACTTTTATTGCGTTAAGGACAGTTACTAAATCTCGCTTTCCTAGCTAATTTCCAGTGAGCTAAAAACACTACTGAAAAGAAAGGACTTCTTTCACAGGAAGTTTAAGGAAAGTGGCCTTTTAAAGTGGGAGGTAGAATTCAAGATCTGCAGAAAGCAATGTAAGACGGTCCTAGATCGCGACCGCCAGGCTCATCGTTGCTCAGTGGAATCAGATCTTGTCACTAATCCGAAGAAATTCTGGAGGTACATTAATTCCCGTTCTGGGAGGCATATTGAGTCGAAGATTGTCCTGGATAACCACGAGAGCGATTTGAAGTCCGTGCCTGAGTTATTTGCTGAGCATTTTAGGTCCGTCTACAAGGATAGTACGCAGCGTTCTGCACCTGCGCTGCCTCACTTAGATGGGTTTGGTGACATGTTAAGTTGCATTAATGTCGATGAGGAGTGCGTACGGTCCTGTATTAAGAAAATGAGAGCAACATTATCATTAGGGCCCGACGGCATTCCCTCTGCGATTCTCAAAAGTTATCACGACATATTCACGCCGGTACTGTGCTCTATATTTAACAACTCGTTAAGGTTGGGAACTTTTCCTGAAACGTGGAAAGTCCCTGCTGTTGTTCCGGTCTTAAAGTAGGGGGAAAAAGGTGATATTTGTAACTATAGACCTATTTCTCTTCTCTCTTCATTTTCTAAGCTCTTTGAAATGGTTGTCTATCCGTTCCTGTCTTTCAAATTTTGAAACTTAGCAATTCCCAATCAGCACTGGTTTTATGAGCGGCAGATCAACTACTACTAATCTTGTTAGCTTTATGTCTGCCTCATCTCGTGTGATATGCAAAGGCCCGTTCACACTCTTGCGACCTCTTAAACCTGGTTTCCTTAAAACTTCTTAAACCAGAGGACACACTGGCGCCATCTATTGGGTAGCAGTGTAAACTCGGCGGTCCGGCATATTTTTTTATTTCTCTCGCGCATTATCCTTTCTTTCTTGGATCGAAAAACTTTTGTCAATGTTATAAACGAGCCTTTCTATGGGTATGACGCACATTTGACCTCGGAAATCCCGCAAAACCTTCGATCTTGTGAAATGCAGTTCCAGGGTCACCACATAGATGGCGCCACAAAGCCAGTATGTTCCCTCGTTCTAAAAAAAATTAAGTTTTAAGAGATCTCGTCTCTCTCAGTCGTACTCGGTCGTAAGAATGTGAACGGGCCTTTACAGAGGTCAGTTCGACGTTGTCTACTTTGACTTAAGTAAGGCTTTTGACGTAGTCAAACAAATTATTATTTTTTTATCTAAACGTTCCTCCTATGGAGTACGTGGCTCAGTACCCGACTGGTTAAAAAGCTACTTGTCAGAGAGAGAGGCGTATGTCCGGGTCAACAACATGAACTCTTCGTTATACAGGGCTCGCTCTGGCGTTCCTCTGGGATCTATTTTAGGACCTCTTCTGTTCACAATTTTCGTAAATGACGTCTCGTTTGCTGATTTGAATTCTTCATTCTTGCAATATGCTGACGATATAAAAATTTATCGAGAAATAGTTACTGAACATGATTGTGCCAAGCTCCACGAAGATGCATGTTTTTTCTACCGATGGTGCTCTGAATACCACCTTTTTTTGAACCCGTCCAAAACCAAGGTCATGACGCTCTCTCGGAAAACTGACAATATCTATTTTTCATATAATATTCAAGGAGAGACTTTGTCTGGAGTAAGTGTAATAAAAGATCTCGGAGTCATGGTTGATTCTGGGTTGCGTTTCTCTGATCACGTTGGTAGGCTGCTTAACTCGTCATTGCGAATGTTGGGTGTTGCCTCTCGCTTAACCAGGGAGCTCGAAAACCCGACTGCTTTTGTCACGTTATACTGTTCGCTATCCAGGTCGCAGTTATAATATGCCTTAGTTGTTTGGAATGGAATTTCTAACTCCTTGGAATTTCTAACTCCTTGGAGATCGAACGTGGGAAAAAAAAGTTCGTTCCTATCTTTAAACATCGCTACATAAAAGAGAATGTTCACCGTTTAACATATGAGTCTGCGTTAGAACGTGTTGGTTTGCTTAGCTTGCACCGGCGTTGGGAGAACGCGGACTTACAATTTTTGTTTAAAACGCTGCACGGACTCATCAATTCTCCGAGCCTGTTATCGGAACTGTGCCTTAGGGTCCCACGTGTGCCTACTCGTCTTCGGTCATCTCTTTATGTTTCTAGAACGTTTAGTCCGGTAAACCCAATAGTGAGAATGGCACAGCGTTTGAATCATTACTCTGAAAAACTTGATATTTTCCACCCTTGCTACAGGACGTTTGTCTTTTCTATTAAAAACTTACCCGTGCAGGATGAGCATTGCTGAATGGCTCTGTTATTTCTGTGTTTCGTCATCTTCATAGTGTGCTTCCTGGTAATGCACTTGTTGTCCTACGGTCGTGTGTTCCGTGTCTAGTGTTACTGCCTCGTTTTTATTTTATTCTACTAATTACTCGTGCACGGCCTAGTATTATGCTTAAAAATGTTTCTTCTTTTCTGCGGAGATGTGTATAATGTACTTCTTTTTATCCACCAGTGTGCCAGCACCAAGACCTCAGGGCCTTCTGCGTCGCATGACTAGAGAATTCAACAATCTACGCAAGTTTTGAACCTTTACTGCTCACTGTGCCGCTCGCAGCTAGACTATGCGTCGTTGGTGTGGAACGGAATCTGTAAAACCCATTCACTAGTGATAATTGAACGGGTGCAGCACAAATGCATCTCAAGTTTTAAGTATCGCTATTTGGCAAGAGATTAGCAAATTTCGGAGTATGAAGCCCTTTTGGAACGTGTTGGATTACTTGACCTATATCGACGTAGAGAAAAAGCGGATTTAGTATTTTTGTTTAAAATTATTCACAGCCTAATAATTTAAGCCCCAAGTTTCTTATCTGGAGTGAATATTAGGAATCCTAGTGCACCTACATGACTCAATTCGCCTTTTTATACATCTAGAGAGTTTAGTCATTTCGGTCCAATTCCCAGGTTATTAGATTGAATTACAACGGGCACGCTGAAAAACTGGACATATTTGACTCCAGCCGAAAACATTTCGACCACTCGATCAAAAACCTGTTCCAATTAGGCCAGAGCTGAAAGATACAACTTAAGGTGTTACAGTGAATCTCAGACGAATAATTTTTTTTTCTTCCTTTCTTGTGACTTTGTGGGCACGTTGTTTTACTTTTGAAGCTCATGTAACGACATTTTACTATCACTTTTGAACTACTTTATGATAATTTGAAACGGCATGAGGGCTACATGGCCACTAATATGTCCGAGATACTTCACCAGTTAACACTTTTTTTTTCTTATTTCTGTGTGATGTACTCTCCCGACTATACACGTCAACTTCACGGCGCACCAACGTATGAACTTCCGACATAAATATTTACCTACTAATTTTATGTGTCGCTGATTCTGATATTGTAGCGTGAGCTACACTGGCTGAGGTTGAGCAGTTTCGCGTGGCTCGCATAATGAGCCGCGCTCCGTGCTGCGCATGCGCGAGGAGCAGTGACGTCACAAGGCGCGCAGCTGGCGCGCCGGAGCCGCCGCCGCCGCGCGCTCCGCCGCTGCCGCGCCTGCCTCGCCGGTCTGCGCATTCCAGAGGGGTGACGTCATAGCCACGGCAGACGCACTGGCGCCGCCGCGTGCCCAGCTGTGCGCCTCCGTTGCGCAGTAGCCAAGTCTGACGCTGCACCGGAGCCGCTTGATAGCGCCTCTCATTTTGTGCGCATAAGCTCACGCTACGTCCACCGCAATTTTTTGTGTGTTTTTGTCCTGTTATAATTTTCATGTTTTATCTTGTAATGTGACTGTGTGTTCCTTGTTTCTAAGTGTTTAAATGTCCGGTGTGCCAGTACCAAGACCAAATGGTTGTTCCTGGACAACCCATAAAATTGATTGATTATTATCATTATTATTATTATTAATTAAGTGGTGGTCTTCGCCGAGTTCGTTCCATCCGCTCAAGGTAAAGAGGTCATCTGGGCTGATCGCTCGACCATCTATTTCGGCACCAGATTTCATCTCTGCGAGCCTTGCTTCCCCGAACGACGAAGACTCGTGACCACCCCATACTGGCACTCCATACTTCTCTGACGACCCTCCCTTTCCACGATTTACGTCCGCCACCACTGCTCCGGGTTTTGATGCTGCTTCTTCTGACCAACACAGTAAGCCCGACAGCCGCCTTCCTCAACAAGCCCTTTACCCGGGTCTTCTGACCAACGCAGAGAGCCCAACATCTGCCCACCGCAACCAACCCTTTTACCCAGATTACTTTGGGACACACCGGTCTCGATGGGTCTTGGCGGCTGGTCGCGTGTTCAGCTTTAACTGTGTTTCACTTTTGCGGGTGAGCCTGGAACTGTTTATTTTTCTCGCAATCTGTTTGGTTCTAATTTATCATTTATACCCTCAACTTCTTCTTCGTCGTGAACTGCGTACCATGCCTACATCGGAGCCCTGTGCTGTCTGTTCTGGCTCTCTGCCAACTGACGGTCGTTTTATGAAATGTGTTGAGTGTTGGAAAGCGTACCACTTGGGAAAGAAGTGCTCGGGTGTGTCTGATGGTACATTCAAAGGGATGAGCGCTTCTAAACTAGAGAAATGGCGCTGTCTCGCCTGTCGTGGAGGGCTGCCCAGATCCGACACTCAAGTCGAGTTTTCACCCTCTCAAGACGACCCCAGTTCTTTCGTGTCGCAGCTCTCAAGTGTCAATCAAAACCTCGATATTCTTCTTTCGTGGAAAGATACCGTCGGTGCTCTGCACGAACTACATTCAAAGATAGAAGCGCTATTTACGCTGAAGCAGACAGTGGACTCCATGCGAGTTACCATCAATGAAATGCAAACGTCTATGAATTTTTACTCCACTCAGTACGACTCGCTAGTGTTGACAACGAAGTCTCAAGACAAAACTATCAAAGATCTTCAAAGTGAAACGAGCGCTTTGCGCTCTATTGTAGCCGAGCAGACAAAAGAGATCCGTCAGCTCAGAACAAACCACAATGATTCAGATCAAACAAACCGGCTCCCTAACTTAGTGATTCACGGTATACCAGTTTCGGCTCAAGAAAACATCGTGAATACCATGACAAACCTTGCAGATCAACTTGGTGTGGAGGGTTTTGAACCCGCCCATGTCGTGGTAGCACATCGCTTGCCGGCTAAACCGGGAACAGTCCCTCCCATCCTGGTCCGGTTCTCTACAGTCTCTCAAAAAGAACGTTGGATGGCTTGTCATGGACGCCTCGGCTCCATACGTCAGGACGAATCTCATCCTAGGATATACTTTAATGATAACCTAACCGAAGCCAACAGGAAGCTGTTTTGGTTGGCACGAACTAGAGGCAAAGAAAAGGGTTAAAAATTTGTATGGGTGCGCCACGGAAAATTTTTCGCAAAGCAAAACCAGAATTCTCCACTCCTTCGCATCCCCAACACTGATGCATTGGAACAATTGGTTTAGGCGTCTAAAAAGAGTATCGTTAGATAAAAACCTAGAATTATGTCTAGGAACAGTTTTTTTTAGATAAAAAACCTAGACTCATGTAAAGAAATATTTAAGACAAGGGCAGGTAGTATTTTTACTTTGTTTCATGTCAATATACGAAGCATTCGAAAGCACTGGTGTGAATTTCAGTTAGCCATTGACTCTGTGCGTTTTATTGCCGATGTGTTTGTTTTGACTGAAATTAATATTCATGATGAGGATGTAAGTCAATTTTCGTTGCCGGGTTTTAATAGCACGTTCTATACTCGTGACAAAAAGCGCGGCGGTAGTATCGCGGTATTTTTGAAGGACGATTTGTTTTTCTCGGAGGTTAAGTTTTCAATCCGATCATGTGAGACCATTTCACTGCGTATTCTTACTTCTGTCTATAATATATACCTGCTAGCCTGCTATAGGCCACCCTCTGGAAACGTATCTGAATTCCTCTCTGACCTGCGAGACTGTTTGCAAACTTTGCCTAATAATGCGTCCCTCTGTCTTGTAGGGGATTTCAACATTGATCTATTGAAGCCTTCGAGAGCACTGGTTTGCGAGTATCTAACTCTTTTGGCAGATCACGGCGTAGAGCCTGCGATTCAGGCCCCCACAAGGGAAGAACTCCTCGGAGACAAAATTGTAATATCATCTATTGATCATATCAATTTAAGATCTTCAACATCAACAACAAAGGCAGCAGTCATTTCATACAAATTATCGGACCACTATTTCATTGGATGTCAGTTGGAATTCCCACCAGATGCGTTGGTGACAGGTATCAACAATAAGCACCGCGTTGAGATTGTTGATCGCCATAGCCTCGACAACTGTATTTCTACTTATGACTGGCTTACATTTCAACATTCCGTGTCACCCCCTGACATTTATCTCACTTTTGTGCAACTGTTTAGACAGTTTACTGAAGCGTCAAAAAAGATTATTGTAGTAAAACAAAGAAAAGACAACATACGCTGGCTAAATAAAGACATACTGTCTGTTATAAAACTCAAAGAAATAGCTTGGAAGCGATGCCGCCGGTCTCCGCATAATTCCATCCTTAAAGCAGAATTCAGAACTATCCGGAACAGAGTCAGCGCGTTAATTCGCTCAGCTAAGCGGCTGTACTTTCAAAAGCAGTTCTCTGATTCTAGACGCAACTCGGCTAAACCGTGGTCGTTAATCAACGAGTTACGTGGTGTTACATCTCCTCACATTCAAAATTTTGACGGTGCATTTGGGCTTTATTCACTGGCTACGGCAAATACCTTCAACAATTTTTTTGCCTCCTTCTCGGGCAGTGCCCGGCTATCGGCCACAGCGGCCTTTTCTAGTCCCTCCCTGAACTCAGCTTCCGCGTTTCTTCCTGAAATGACATCGCAGGACCTAGAGTCAATAATCTTAGGGCTCAAGCCAAATAAATTACCGGGTTATGATGGAATATGTCTTAGCGATCTCCGTAGAAATTTCAGGTACTTAAAAGATACTCTTCTACTTATGCTCAACACAATGATCGAGACATGTTCCATTCCCATCGAATTGAAAACTGCTATTGTTAAACCTCTTTTTAAAGGAGGTCAGCATTGCCAGGTTGAAAACTATCGGCCAATTTCTATTCTACCATGTATTGCTAAAATATTGGAAAAATTTATTTACATCACTATGTCTTCTTTTGTAGAGAAGTGCAACATAATATCTCCCAACCAATACGGTTTCGTGCCTGGTCGTGGGACTCAACCCCTTCTCGAAGCGCTATCTGATGAGGTAAATTTGGGTTTTGAGAACAACCTGTTTATTTGTGCTTGCTTTCTTGATGTAAGAAAGGCGTTCGACACAGTGAGTCACTCTATTTTATTGCAAAAACTTTCAGCTGTTGGTTTCCGGGGTCCTTTTTTGTCCTTACTGACTAATTTCCTGCAAGATCGTTCCCAGCTGGTTTCAATCAAAGGCATACACAGCGTCAAAGTCTCTTTAAAATCTGGGGTCCCACAGGGCTCGGTACTTTGGCCTTTACTCTTCAATATCTATGTAAATGATATGTCTACCTCTGTTTCGAATTGCTCCCTTTATCAATACGCGGACGACACTATTTTGTTAACAAGTCATCTTACGTATTCAAGGGCTATGGAAATGCTCCAGGAATGTTCTTTAGGACTAATGAACTGGTTCGCCCATAATCTTATCGATATCAATGTCTCAAAAACTAAGTTAGTATGTTTTCACAATCCCCTTAAGTTAGTTGACCTAAATACCCATCTTTTCCTCCACACGTCGCACTGTGTCAACTGCCAGTGCACTCCCATCGCTTTCTCAGACACTGTGAAGTATTTAGGAATTATTTTTGATTCTGATCTTTCTTGGAATTCACACCTCACAAGACTGTGTTCTAAGTTAAGGAGCGTTTCTTGCTTAATGTACAACATCAAGGCTTTTCTACCACTAATCTCAGGAAACTCATAGTTCACTCGTTAGCATATGGTTCCCTCCGCTACGGAATCACCATTTTTGGAAATTGCTCTGGATTATGGCAGGCAAAAATCAATAATATTCTAAAAGGAATGCATGCGTAATGTTTACTACAAACCTACCACTTCCTCTCAGGATATGTTTCAAATATTATCTATGCCCAACTTTCAATCTCTGTTTGTGGAAACGGTAGTCCTTGGTCACTACTGGAATACTGACTTCAAAACACCTCGTCCGAATATCCGGCAACTGCGAACGGTTCCACGATATGTTATCACCAAATGTTACACTCGTTATGGCAAGAACTTGCGGTCCTTCTACGTTCCTCGGATTTTTAATTCTTTACCTGCTAATTTCCCTGATTTCACTTCCAGAAAAAAGCTTAGAAAATCGCTTCGCCTTCTCCTGTCTCCCGATGAGTCGATCTAAAAATGTATAACATTTTTTGTGTGTGTTTTTTGCGTTTTGTATTTTTTTCTTAAACGCCCTTATTTGATTTCATTTGACAGCTTTCTTTTGTCGCCACTAATAATGTGACTAGGTATGTGTCTTCTGATTGGTGCATTTCGCGTATAGTCCAAAGGTGATTGATTAAAATAATGCTTTTATATGTGCTTACTATTAATGACACAAATAGGGTGCCGTCTTCAATGTGGTGTATTTGTGATATAACTCAATTTTGCTTGTGTCAAATTCTGCGTCATATTTGTTGTTCTGTTTTGTTTTCATGACTCATTTTGTGACTGTTCTCATGCACTTAGAATCTCAATCTTCACCTGGACGTACCCTGCATCGTGCAACTCTTCAAGGAACGATTCTGTGACTTTTTTCTAGTGACATAACATAACTTTCTTTTTATTTTTATTGAATTTTACATTTTTTTGTGATTTGGAAGCCTAAGCTTCAACTGCAACTAGTGCTAATTCTGGTTAAGTTCACAATTTGTTTATGTTTTCCTTTTTGTTTCTTCTTTTGGGATAATTATTTTGATATCTTTGCAACCTCGGTTTAGTCACACAAGCCCTTGAAGGCTTTGACGAACCTGCGTTGTTATGTGGATATGCTCCTCCATCACAAATAAATTATGAATTATGAATTATGAATTATTAACTTGGTCTTCGATAAATGAACTCCGTGGACACCAAAGACATTCCATTGATGATAGATTGAAACGACACTTTGGCTATAATTTGCAACCAATCGTAGAGGATTTTGATGCTTTTTGCTACTTTTTCTGGTCAGGCGAGAGATAGCCCAGATGCAGTTGATAACCTTGTCTCGCCTTCAGCGTTCCTTCCACCTCTTCAGGAAGCTTATCTATATTCCATTTTGTCTAGTTTCAAGAACAACAAGTCCCTTGGTACAGGCGGGATTCATCTATCTGACCTCCGCAGAAGTGTAGGCATTCTGAAAGACGTACTTCTATTTATGGTAAATGGTTTTATTGACACCAGGGTACTTCCCGGTGAACTCAAAACATCTGTAATACGTCCTTTTGAAGGGGTTACGATTCTTCAACTAATTTATTTTACAATACTTACATAATTAGAAATCTGAGGCGTTTGTAACTGCGCCGGCGGGTGCTGGAGTCCCTACAACCAGCAGCTGGAACCGCGAGCCGCATTTCACGCGCCAGCTTGTCTTTTTCTTCGGCGCCTTGTTGTCAGTCGCTACACTTTCTATAAAGATGGTACCAGAAACAATATTGCAAACTATCGTCCGATTTCTCTCTTGCCCATCATCGCTCAGATCCTTGGAAGACATGTGTTTAATATAATGACATCTTTTTTAGGAAACTTTTATATCTTATCTTTAACTCAATTTGGTTTTGTGCTAGGAAAGGGCACTTAGCCTTTTCTAGAAGATTTCGCAGATCACCTATACTCAGCAATCGATCACAATTTTGTTACCTCCGCACTATTCTTAGATGTGTCTAAAGCTTTTGACACAGTAACCTATACGATACTGTTGAAGAAACTGAACAGCCTAGGTTCTCGTGGTTCATTTTTTTCCTTTCTTAAGATCTATCTTTCTCATCGCTCTCAACGTGTGCGCATCTGAATTTCAGACTCTCGAACTGAACTAAAAGCCGGAGTACCTCAAGGGTCTATTCTATCACCTCGTTTGTTTAATATGTTTTCAATGATATCGCCACCATGGTACCGGGATGTAAGCTCTATCAATACGCGGACGACACTGTAATTATTACCCAACACATAAATTTTGCAAATTCCATCAGGCAGTTGCAATCTCAAGCGACAGCAATTATGGACTGGTTAAAAAAAAACAAAAAAACATTCTTGATATAAATGTTAACAAGACAAAGCTAGTATGCTATAATCCACTCAAATAAGTAACTCCCAACATTCCATTAGTTCTGCGCTCATCTTTCTGCCAGCAATGCAACTGCATTCCGGCTAAGTATACAGAAAGTGTGAAGTAGGCATATATTTTGATAGCGGTCTGAAATGGAATGTTTATTTTACATATTTCTGTAAAATAACTGAGAAGCAGTAGTTGCCTATTATATCATATAAAATATTTTTTCCTGTATCTGTTCGAAGTATGATTACCAATTCCCTTGCATATAGCGTCCTTCGCTACTCCATCACCGTTTTCGGCCATTCTTCTGACTTTTGGAAAACCAAAGTAGACTGCACCATTGAAAGCTGTCCTGAAAAGTGTATTTTATAAACTTAAAATAACTGATAACGCTAATCTTCTTGATTATTTACAACTACCTAACTTCCAGACCCTCCATGTTCATTCAGTGGTATTGCGGCACTTTTGGAATTCTTATTTCAAAATCTCAAGCCCATCCTCACATGATCTTCGACATGCGCACCCTTTTCACACACCTCTTTCTCGCACTCGATATGGCGAATGTACGCGTGCGTTCTATGTACCTTATATTTTTTCTCACTTACCACCGGAACTTCTAAGACAAAAATCATTGGGCAAAGTCAAAAAGATGCTTAGAGGTGTGTCGTTTTAATAGGGAACTATTGGTTTCGGTCTCTATCTTGTTTATTTTATATTGCAGACGCATTTTGCTTAGTAAAGTGTGCCACTCTTAAACGCCTGCCTTTCTGGAACATTGATAGGTATTCTGCTGTTTGTAGGACATTATAACAGAAGACTCCTTCGTTAATTTTTTTTTCCGCATCTTCATTTGTCCGCAAGTGCTTCAACTAGCCTAAGTAGCCGGGTAGTCACAGTATTCTTTGACCAGCGGGCGCGCGCACATTTTTATGCCTTTCGAGGGCCCATAAAAACACGCGATCGTGTTGTGAGAATGTCGATGGGCGGCATGACGCAAAGGGATATAAAAACAACAGTAGGGGTTCCACAGGCTAACGTCAATAGGATTTCAAGAGGAGGACCGTATCGGCCATGCACTTCTACGTCGCAAGCGCACTGCCCTCCTTTGTTGCGGAGCAGGGGCTGTGTGCGGTCAACGGAATAGCCTGGCAGACGACGCTCCCACCAGAAAGGGCTTTGTGCGCACGCGCTTAAAGGGATACTGAACCGAAATTTTGAGCTCACAAAACAAGGCTGGACGGATAGGCGGGACGCTGAAAAACCCCAAAACATCACTCATACAGCAATATCTCTAACGGATCGCCGTATTTTTGGAAAAGAAGTGCGCGGTTGAACACGGCCGACGAGGCCGACGAGATGCGTGACGTCACGATTCTCCTTCCCTTTCTCTTCTCCTCGCTACGTCCCATCGAGCTGGTAAACCGAAGCGAGGAGGAGAGAAGCAAGGCCGGTTCCCCTCATTCTCAAATTCTCCCGGAGGACAATGACGTCAAAGACCTCGCTTGATCGCGCCCTTCTTTTCCAAAAGTACGGCCATCCGTTTGAGATATCGATGTACAAGTGATGTTTAGGAGTTTGTAGCGTCCCGTTTAACGTTTCTGTGGCATTACTTTGCGAAATCCAAATTTCGATGCAGTATCCCTTTAATCTCTCCCGCGACGCCGCATTTTTCCGCGGCACAGCGCTGGCCGTACCGGCGGTCGACGCTCGCTTGATATTATAAAAAAAATTGGGCCACTGTAAATCTAGGTGGTTGTTTACATACAACGCCACACCTCCGCCACTCATGTTTTTTTCGGGATATGGGCGTGCATTCATATCCCGCGGAGTGAACGACGTCGTAGTCGTTTGAAAAACCAAGTTTCAGTAAAAGCTAAAATATCAAAATCCTGGTTTAATTGATCTAGTAACATGCCAACACCTTCGTGTTTATTTCTTAAACTTCGCTTATTTAATTCAAACAACGGGCATTGTTTTTTTTTGTATCCCGTAGTTCATTAAAGTGTTTAATAGTGCCTGAATTATTACCAGTACATTTTGACTGCGAACTCAAAATGTCGTCAACATCACCAAGAAAAAAAGAAGCGTTGATATCCTAAATAGTAATAAAATTTGGCAAATTACGAATCCTATCATTGGAAGGGTGGCAGGGGAGAAAAAAAACTAGCATAGTAGGAATATTTAAAAAAAAGATGCTGAGACTAATGGAAAATAAAAGATTTAGAATAAATAAAGGGCGCTTTAGGTCGTCCTTTTCTTTTTCCGTCGCGGTTAAGTAGCACAAGAGGAATCTGAGAAAGTGGAGCGACGTTTACCCTACCAACTTACGGCCAAAACAGCCGTTCGTTTTTTATTTATTTCTGGTCAGATCGCTTCAGTTACACAAGGCCACCAAAACTCGCAACTTCTGTTCACAGCCCATTCATTTTTTTTTTTTTTTGCGGTAGCATTATTTTTGCAATTTTGTACTAAAAGTAAACACGTGATTCATGATAACAAATGAAATAACAAATAAACGCCCAACACACTGCAGGTTTTTGTCTTTTTTTTCCTTCTCTTCTAGTAATGAGAATATATCTGCGGTCGGCCGACACAACCGAAAGGCCATTTCGTCTTTATTTGCTCTATCAAAAATAAAGGAATATACCTTGTGTGAAGATTATAAACGGAAAAAAACAAACTCAACACCGAAACACCTTGTACGATTCGTTACAGTACAATACAACGATGCAGTATTTTCTACGGAACTTCAATCCGTAAGCACGTACCCGCCGCCGTTAAAGCCAAGTCTGATGCCGAACAAGAAAAAAATATATGTGCGGGCATAAACAAAAACGAGAACCAGAAACGCAGCAGAGACAAATTCTTTCACGTCGAGGAGTTAAGAAGCGGCACTGTAAGACAACACCACGACAAAAACCGAAGACGCGAAACTTTAGACTGTTGCTGTCTTTCAGAGGGAGAGGGGGGGGGGGGTGTTATCCTATTTATTTTTTCCGAGGACTGACTAATCCAGGCGGCCATAAACTCTTGTTAGTCATTGTGGAGCTGGTGGTTGTCCCGAATGTCCCGGGGCACCAAGCCGGAGAATTCAGCACTCTTTTGCGCAACGGCCCTCCGGAGAGACGGTAGGGAATATGGACGTCGAAGGGGAAAGGAATACGTGGGGAAATCAAATAAGGGGAAAAAAGCGATAGGTAATACGGGTGTTAAAGTGAAAAAGGAAACAAAGTATTGGGAATAGGGCGTTCAAGAAAAAGGGAAACGAGACGGAAGGAACAGTAAAAACAAGTGGCGCTCAAGGCAGAGGGGAACAAGAGGGAAATCGAGTAGGGAAAGAGCTATCAAATACTTTATGAGGGGGAATACAGGACACTCTCCGCGAATACAATGGCCTCGGGGGCGACAGGTTTTGCGCAGTTTGAATGGGTGGATGTGTCATGGCATTGCGGTTATACTCATTAGGATCGGATGGTGAGTAGCGCCGTCTCTCGGTGAGGGATATTTTACTAAAGGCCGAACTTCTTTCAGTGTGTGCACGCTGTTCGGTCGCGGCGGCGTAGCTCGTTTGTTGAATTTAAAAAGCTGCGGACACTTTATTGGTGACTCATTTAAAGGGCGCGTATACGTAGGATGAGCTCTGTGTCTACGTTCTGTTACATAAACCGCACGCATGTAGCTCGATCAGCGAGTATCGAAATTTGTACGGGCGGTTTTGAAAGCTGCTCTAATAAGTGTGGTTAGTCGTAATCGCACTTCAAAGCAGAACCGAGCAACTAATATTAAGGAACTATGTCGACACGAGAAGCACATTTAGCGGTCACAGCAATGTATTGTCATATACTGCACCGCAAAGTGTTTGCTACTATGATTATCACTAAAGCGCCTGAGAAGGCACCTTGAGTAAACGACCCTATTTTTGCGAGCTCGGTATGTCGGGAATTTTTCAAAGTGCTGGTGTCGGTAATGTCTGGCTGGCGCAAAATTCTGATATCAGGAGTGGGGTTCTGTGTATTAGATATGAGACGATTTAACCGAGTGATCTATTTCTCGCTATTTTCAAATTGCGAATAGATGGTGCTTTGCAGCAGCCCAAGCCAACAAAACAAATATTCAGAAAGTTGGGATTAATTCTTTATTACTTCGTGGATAGTTAACATTATTCCTAATAGACCATGCTGGCCTTGAACAAAGTTGGTTTGGATTATTTTAGTATTTCTACAATGATAATTGAAGGTGCGAACTCAGATTCCACTCATAAATGTCATTCGACAATTTTTTTTTTGTTGAAACAATATTTATTGCACATTGAACAAATATGTACAGCTTTGCATTCAACAAACACAGATCTCTGTTTACACAGACAATAACACCTTGCACAAATATATACAGCTCAGCATTCAACAAACACGGATCATATATATGTTTTACACGCACATTTTGAATAAGGTAGGTCAGCATGAAAAACGCGACGCCGAAGTTGTTTACTTACGTGATTTGATCTGTAGGGAACCGAAAGAATGACAGGATTTTGCCCTGCAAGGTTCGGTTCTTTGCAGTCGAGAACGTAGCACACTGTCCCTCCTGCCATCTTCACTGACTGTTTACAGCGGCGAACGCGTCATACTTGGTGCACTACAACAGGACACTGTAGCGTGTCATCCGCAGAGAAGGACGCCGGCATCAACAGTGCGGTGACAGGTCGCGCAGTGGTGGCCGCTGATAGTCGTCGAGCCCGGCCTTGCCCGGCGCCCGCGTGATCGCCCGCCCGCGTTTGGCATCGTCGGGGATGCATATCGGTCACGTGTTCAGGCGGGAGGAGAAAATGGGAGAGGAGGGGAGGGAAAATAGGGAGAAGGACACACCCAATTATCTCGCACCACTTGGGGAGGAATTGGCGCGGCCATCGCTCCGTCTAATACAAATGAGTGGAGTGTCTTGTATTCTCCCTAGTAAAGTATTTGGGACTATAGAGAAAAGGGGCGTCGGAGGGAAAGGGAGAATCGAAAAATTATGTATAGGAAAAATTATAGGGAACAGGGGCGCTCAAAAAAAAAAAAGAAAAACGCGACGGAAAGGAAATTGGGAATGAACTATAGCGAATAAGGGCGTCAAAGAAAAGAAGGAAGCAAGGGCGTAAAATAGGGAAAGAAGTTCAAGGAATACGCGGATTGAGATGAGGAAGGGAGACGAAAATCAAATAGGAAGGAAACGACAGGGAGCATGGTTGTTGAGGGGAAAAAAACAAGAGAAAAATCAAATAGGAAAAGGGTTATAGGGAATACGTGAGTTAAAGGGGAAAGAAAACGTGAGAAAACCAAATAAAAAAGACACCATAGAAAAAAATTATGTTCTCAAGTTAAAAAAAAAAAAAAGGAAATGTCCTTCCTCGGCAAATCTCTTGGGTCGAACTTGCTCCGATCTTTTCCTGGCCCGACTTGTTTTTCTTTCGTCAATAAAGGATCCGCTAAACAAAGTTACGGATCGCCGTGCTAAGCTTTTCGGAAGGTCAGGTGGCGAAGATTGATTTCTTTTCTCTTTGTGCGAGGTTAGAGGTCGCAGTTAACTAATTGTGCTTTACCGCGCGTGAAGAAGATCTTGAGAATTGTGTTTCTGCGTGTTTTGAGGGTTCGGAGGATGGCGAGCTTTTTCCATGGCGACCGCAGCTCGATAATAAACTTGGGCAGCTGCAACCAAATTGAGAGGCCAGATGAACATAGCCGGAAGAAGCCGAACAAACTAATAACTTAAGAGTTTGAAACACAATGTCCGAGCGCGAGTTTAGTTAGCTCCGTATGAATTGGCTTTCATAATAGAGGTGATGTTCTCAATATGCCTCTTCCGTTAGATGAACTCAAATCGGTCGTAGAAGCATTTCGACGGCCAGTTACCCATGAAACGAGACGACTTGTCGCTCTACTGTAGAAGAACAGTTTGGACTGCCCTGTATGGTTTCTCCCCTTGCGTCTTTGACGCTCATCACGCAGTTTGGGTTACGCCAATGCACGCCACCACAACGCCCGCCAACGTGGAACCAACACCACCCGAATAAAATTCGTAGTCCTGATCCTTTTCACGTGACCTTACCATGACAGCGCGGGTCGCATACTAGAAACACGAGTGTTGTGTCGGTGTTCAGCTGAGTCTCGTGCTCGGAAAGACTGAATGCGAGTTTCAGCCTTGTGCCCAATGTGTGGTCCTCGGTAGCTGACGCGCAAAATTCAGCGCGAGGGATTTCTATAAAGGTGGCGTTGCCTCGAGCTCGCTCAAGATGCATCAAACCAAGTCATCGACTTGTGTCCGATGCAGCGAGAGAAAGGCCCCGCGAAAAAACGATGCCTTGCTTTGCCCACGTCCGGATCGATGTCTACCGCCTTTTGGGCCACGGATATTTGAGCTTCCTGATAGAACGCGCCTTCTAAGGCGTCTTTTCGTTGCCCAAAAACGCGGATGCCTGGAAGGTAGGGGGGGGGGGGGGGTCTTAAACAATGCCTCAGGCTCTCTGGTCATGTGGCCTGCGCGTCGGACGGCGTCCGCCTGCGTGCCTGAAGATGCCTTTAGGCGCCCCTCTACCGGACACACCATTCCAGTCATTTTCTGCGTGGTTTTGAGAGCGATACAGCCGCTGAAAGAAACGTGAGTCAAATTATTCAATAGCGATATTTAGAATGGCACACAAAAAATGCATGAGTAACGGAAAATATAGCGTCATCGCCAGTGCCCACGCGTCGATGCCAAACCGTGTTTTGGTTTGGCGCACGGTCGCGTTGCTATTATATTGTGTACGCGAAGCTTATGCTTGCGCTATTATAAAACTCGCCAATGCGTGCGTCACTCGAAAGTGCGCAGTAATCGAGAAAATATTTTTTTTTTTAGTAAATACGAGGTTCAGCGATCGATTGGCATGCATGTGCGTATGTTTTACCAGTTGTACCCTGCCAATTTTATATAATACGTTTCTTCAATGGCAGTCCTCTGGAACGTACTTCTAATAGGGAGTTTTCGTAGACCACGCTTCCCCCTCCGCTAAGCCCTCTGCAACAAGGAAGCCGTTACTGCGCCTGTGCGTCGAGGGCCTTGACTCATAGTTGTGCCAAATACTCAACACGAGTATTTCAGATAAGCTAATAAATACCGAGTTGAAAATGTATTTAGTGTAGTATAAGTTACTTTCACTACGAACTATCTTGAGTAGGACAAAAATACTTTGAAAACGTAACTGAATTACGTTCCAAGATACTCGGCAAGTATGTTGCAAGCTGGTAATATAAGAGTACGAAAGTCAAGGGGGTGCTTTACTTGTGACGACTTCACCGAAAATCATATTCTGCTGTGATCTTGATTACTTTCAAGAAGCGACTTAGCTGCTGCTATCGAAATCAATTTTAAAAGAATTCGTGGCATGCAATATAATTGGCACCGAAAGATTTTAGAAACAAGGGGGACTCACGTATTGTAGGTACGGCAACTGGCTTGCTTTAGATTGGTGGCAGGCTCGGTTCATGACGCATTCCGCAATAAGTTCGTAATATGCCTTGACGCGAATTGGTGGACTTGACAGATAGTCTAGCATTGCATATCCTTAACAGCCAAACTGGAAGTTGATCAGGTAGTCAGACCTGGTAATGAGTACGCGAGTGAACTACAAACGTGCACGCCCAGGAGAAACATCGGCAGCAGGACAGCAGCCTCTGTTGCTGACCAAAAACCAATGGAGAATATTTTAGATACCCAGTCAAGGGAGAGGAGGAGCGCCTCTACCTTCAGTCAAAAAGTATTAGGAAGTTCAAGAGGGAAGCGCAAGTAACACAAGAGACTGTCCACGAAACCGCTTTCCATCCCTGGCTACACCTGGCGTACAACTGTGTCGGAGTATTCTGAGAATGAAACTATGTGCGCATTGGGAGGGTATAAATGAAACGCTTTGAACGAGCTTAGGAGCCATAGTTAAGTCGCAATAGGAACACACGGGGCTTTTGGGGAAGCCCGTACTAGGTCACTGCAGCTAAATTAAGCCAGCAGGATCTAGCTTCCTTGTCCAAGGGAGAGGTCGCGCTCACTGGAAAACGTTCTCGAGCATTTTTATTCAGAACTCCATGAACCTGCGATTTCCGTAAACGGTCCACTATGATCGTACTGAGTGTTGAGGTCGCAGTTTTTTGGCAACGGAACCACTCTATCTTCAGGCAAAAAGGTGTAACATCCAGATGACGTCATTAGCCCTATGCTAACTGCAAAAGTAACGTGCCATTCAAAAAAAAAAAGAAAAGTGGGCAAGAGGATACCACATGTTAGGGCGGGCGTCACATACTTTGTGGACACATGCCAGCGGTGGAGTTCAGATTTTGGACTTTAATAAACACAGAGGTAACAAACCATCACTTGCACGGTCGCCTAATCTCTTCTTGCTTTATTGCACGGGAAAACGCCGGCGGAAGTTCGAGTAAACAATCATTGGCTGCGGAATGAGCCTAACCTTTTGCCTACTTTCGCGTTCTTCCTCTCTCACAGATGTAGCGCTTACGATTTGTACTTTGTATGTGATCTTGCGTTCGAGCCGCTTGCGACGACCCGTCTGGCCCGCCGAAGACCTCGCTGGAATGCCGATTTAGAAGGAAATCACGTGGGCCGTCGGTCAACTTCCGGAGAGATTTGCCAAAGCTGTTTGAGTCGTTGACGACCATCCCTGCGACTTGCCGTAGAGCGCTTTTGGAGCGCTGTTCCGAATTCACCATTAGCGTACAAGCATATTTAGCATCGCCGTTTTACAACTATTTTTAGGACGTCGGAAATTGTATTTGAGTTAAGGAGTACAGCATAGTGCGAAAGGTAAGTAAGATTGAGTAGCAAATTCTCTAGACGAAACTTATTTGCAAGATACCGAAATACTACCAAAAAGTATTTGAAATACAGTATCTTGAGTAGAATAGTTAATATAGGTACAAGTGTACCATGACTGTAGAGTTACGGGTATTGTTGCGGGTTGTGGAGAGCGTTGCGGGATGGCGAAAACAATCTACGAAAACTCCCTAATAATAAGCTGCGTTGCTGGCGCTCCGTTCAGTAATCTCACTGACACCGTATGGCAGGTGATGAAGTCGTGTCATTTAAAACTGAATAAAGACATCCTTTATTCATTTATTTCTTTAATTATTTTTATTCAATCACTGATTGCTTTATTCATTCATTTGTTGCCTCTACTCGCGCTTTTAGAGCACATATTTAGTGCCGTCCATCGGAAAACCGAAAGGTGTTTGCGACAATATGAAATGAAAGCTAACCAGCTATTACGGGTGCTGCCCACTCATAGAAATCCGGGCCGTGTGCATCTCTCGCAGAGCAGTTGGAAGAGCCAGTCACTGCGATCCACGGAGCGCGCTTGGCGAACGACGGGGCGAATCTTATGCTTAACTCCCAACCAAAGAAACAAAATTAAAAAAAAATCTGCGCTTTAGAATTTAACACGGTGAAAGGCATGCCCAGTTCCACAGCGCACAGATATATTTTTATAGGGTTAAACATATAATGAGCTCCATTATTGGCCGAGCGCCCTCTTTAGATTGCAGCGATTAGCTCTGCCAAATGCTTTGCATCATATCAGACGATCCAAAGTTTTTAGGGTGCTGCTTATTCAAGGAGAGTCCAACAATGTGGTGGCATATCCATGCTCTAAACATTCGCTGAGACCGACTTAAAACTGCTGGTTTCATTGTTCTAAAACAAATGTGACAAAATAATTTAAAAAAAAATAATTCCTCGAGCTTTCGTTGCGGACCCGTATAAGCAATAACCGAATAGTAATCAACATACACAGTTAACGTGAACGCAGGGTCATGCCTCGTCTATGTCAAGCGAATTCTACACGTTACTGTATTTACCAAGACGCGAAGCAATTCACTCGTATTTTGAACTGGAAAATTGCGAACCAGAATTAAACAAAAGTACTTCAATAAAGATTGGGTTGATGAAGATACAGAAGCTACAGGGATTTTGCTAGTTCCAGCGAATCACATGAGGCAAAGGTACGGTCATCTTGGAAGCGAGCGCCTCGAAGGGTAAGGAGAAAATTGCTATTGCCCAAGTGAACCTCAAGGGAAATCTTTGCGTGGGAATTGCTAGTGCGCTTGTAAAAAAAAAAAAAAATAGAAAAGCGCTTGGTGTCCCGCCGCACACTGTCGGTGAAGCGCTTACTCCGCGTGGGTAGTAAAAATGAGTGCTAAATTTCGTGGGGTTAAAAATAACTGCTTTAATACTCCTCAAAACGTGCAACACTAAAAATTAAAAAAAAAAAAAAATCGACGTCGTTGGAGAAAAAAAAAAAAGAATCCGCACTGACGATATTTATTAAACTTGAAAAGAAACAGATGAGGCGATGGAACAACACGCAACATATGTCCCTCCTGCCTTCGATTGGCTGAAAAAAAACGCGACGAACTTCCTTTAACAAAAAAAGTGAATTCAATCATGGTTTGGCCTGTTCCCAAGTGTCGCGAATGCATAAACTTAGTGATTTTCTTTACAAATATTATTACGTGCACACGACTTTTGGGGGGAAAAAGTGTAGGCTGATAGAACACAGGTGTCTCGGCGTTCTGAGTAAATTATTCATATTTACAAAATGTCCGATGTCACTCAATTCTGGTTTTCAACACATGATTGTTACAGCCAGCTACAGCTCAAGAAACACACGGTGTGTAATATTATGTTCGTGCTTCTGGAGTGGATAATTCGTTCTTTGTTTATTTTAAAAGCTAAAGCCACGATATCAGTGGCGGCAGAACGATGTCGAGACGCAAGGGGGTGTCATCTCGGATATAATAATATTAATAATATTTATTTCCAAATAAACTTATTCTGGGTGGCTTGCAAGGCTGTGTAGAAAGGCTAAAACCAGTGCGTAAACGCGCCTGCCAGCCTGCCACCCAAAATATAAAACACACTCACACGCACACAAACACGTACACACGCCAGAACGGCAAGTTTATCGTTGCTTTCACTGCAGTCCAACGCACTGCAGTCGCAGATCGCTAGAAAAAGAGCGGCAGAACGTCACGGATTCAAACCGTGGTCTTAGGGTAGTGGTGAACGTGCAGTGACTGGGGCCGTAAGGAAGTCCTCAATCCCCGCCAGAATTGGAGAGGAGCGGTGGCGGCGGGTCCACGCCCCGATGGGCTGGGGTCTGCCCTGACCTCTTGCTTTGCCTTGGAAGGAAGGCGAGGTATAAGTCCTTAAGCAAACCATCAAGGAGGCGGCAGATCAGGTTCACCCTGGCGACACCCCTCCCGTGGGACATGGGCTGCCATCCGAGGTGCTTCAGACGACCCTCATATGGTAGTGAAGGCTCGTTCTGGCGGAAAAAAAGTAGGTCCGCGTCGCTCGCCGCTGCAGGCTCTCCGGGTGGTCGGCTGCATTAATCCGGTATGGAGACCGCAGTACCCCACAATACTCGAGTTAAGGGGAACACGAGTGCAGCGTGTAAAACATGAAAAGTTGCTGGGCCACAGACCTTCGAGACCCGTGTTACAAATCCCAGGAGACGTCCGGCCTTGGCGCTGCATTTTCCCACTTTGCTCCGAAAAGGACAGGTAAAGTGCGAACGTCACACCGAGAATCGACGTAGATAGAGCTGGAGCGAGAGGGAGCCAGGTAGAGTAGATTCAGGAGTCCCCGGGGTGCGACTGTGGCTGATCCACATGACAGCCCACTCGGACGCGTTTTGGACGAGACAATTTACTTCGGACCACTGCTGGACTTTCGGACAAATGGGCCTGGAGGGTGCAGCAGCTGGAGTGATGATGGGGCGTCCGAGCAAGTAGAGTGGCATCGTCCGCATACTGTACTGTTTGTATGTCGTCGCCACAAAAGGGGAGATCGTTTATACATGACAAAAACAAGGTTGGGTCGAGGTCGGTGCCCGGCGGTATAAACCAGAGCCGTGTATTGGGAGAGTTTGGCCAATAGGCGGAGCAAAAGGCCGCCGCCAGCGCCGAATATTCCCCCCACGCTTAGAGCGTAAACTAAATTTGTGACACAGCGTCGACCAATCAGGAGACCTCTACTCCACCTCACAAATGTCTGCAGTGAAGACAAAGGCACAGGCGCGTGAGCCTAGCTCAGCGAAACGCTTTTGTTTGTACGAGACCTCGTGCTTAGGAGGCACTTTCCAAAGCCACGCGCTCGTGCCCATGCCTTTGTCTGCACTGCTAGAACAGCGTCCTGAGACTGGCTGAAAGAAAGCAGTGCAAAGGGTGGGGTGCGCGAGCGTCTTGAGACGCGGAGTTCCGCTCGGCACGGCTCAAATTACACTTGGTTTCACATTATCTGCGAGCGAAGCCAAAGCTAGAAGCGCGAGACGAGCGCTTTTTGCATTTCTCCCCAGCTCGCGCGCTCGAGCAAAGCCTGAACGCACGGAGCTTCCGTGCTCGCGCTTCCAGTTTTGCCTTCGCACACACATAAGGTGAAACGAAGTATAGTCGTGTCACAAATTTAGAGCACACGACCACCGCTAGGGGCTGTTTCGCGGCCTGTGGTTGGCCCCGAGATGCTCGCCTATTCAAACCAATGTATGGCCAAACTCTCTCAATAAACGGCTCTGGTATAAACTATACTTCGTCTCACCTTAGTATGGACTATTGTTAGCCGCGCGGGCTAAAAGCGCGAGCTAATCGCTTTGAATAAAGCCGCGGGGGCTGCATGAGCGCTCGTGCAGCAAGTGCTCTAGTCAAGGCAGTCAAGGCTGGCCGCTCTTGCTAGAACAGCCTTCACGGTTAGCCCATGCTAGGGTGAGACGAAGTATAGACGTGACCGCGAAACACTCGAAGCGTGATCCGTTGAATGAGGCCACATTATCAGTGACTCGTTTGTACGACGTTTCTCTCACCTTGGTGACACATCAACTGTTTGCAGGCAAGTCCCAAGCATACACATATGAACGACGCAAACGTGCTCTGAACACACTTGAGCCGCGTCCGTAGACATTTCTGTCAACAGGTCCGCAGAGAACACCGTTTTTTTTTTGTTTTTTTTAATGATGTATGAGCAGCATGGCAGCGGCTCAAGAGAGCGCCACCAAAACATCTCGGCGCTAGTTGTATAACGGCTAGCCGAGAGAACGCCGTCTGATCAATACAACCTAAAAACAAGTACTGCGTCCCCCCCCCCCCTCCCTAAAAAAAAACAAAAAAAGCGTTTTTACTATTAGATCAGGGATATACTGCCCAGCTCGCGTCAGCGTCGCTGCCATCGTCGCGTCTAACCGCTCATTCACGCTGGAAGCGGATCCGTATTGACAAGGCGGTTGCGAACGTGGTTGTATAAAGATCCAGTGCAATCTTACGCGCACTTGATGTCATCGGGTGCGCGTGCAATTGTACTGGATCTTTATACAACCGGCGTTCGCAACCGCCTTGCGAACGCGGATCCGCCTCCAGTGTGAATGCGCGGTTACAGCGTCTCAGAGCAAACGCGACGCGAACAGGCGACGTTGCCAAGACGGACGCGTCTGCATGCTCTACAGCAACTCTCGTCCCAGCTTCAGCCTTGGAGCCACTTTTGGGGCGGGACGGGGATTCAATACCCGTGACGTGATGCCCCCGCGGCCTCGTCTCGTGGGTGACGTGAGTCTAACGCGGGCATCGCTCGCCTATATGGCAATGTCTCCGCGGACGAAGCCACAGGGGCGTGTGGCCGACTGCCACCCGAACGCTGACGAGGGTGGCAGGTTGCGGGGGGGTTCCCAACCGGACAACTCGCTTTGTTTCTCCACAGGGTGGCTCGGTCACCCAGGAAACCCGATGCAGTCACGTCTCCCGCATCACGCAGACCGTGACGGCGACGGACCCAAAAAAGCTGGACTACCCCCCCCCCCCCCCTTTTTTCTTTCTCCTCAATCCACTTTTTTCTTGCTAACCTTCAAAAAGGTTTTTTCCACTACATTTTTATTTCACTGTCCCCCTTTCCCTCTCTTTGCTGGTTCCGGCTCAGCAACGCTCACTTCTTTTTTTTTTTTTTTTTTTGCTCTCCGTTTTGGTGTTGTTATTCATATGTGTATTCCACGATGGTTGCAATGGTTTGAAACCGGGATGGAAGCTCGACTTCTAATGACTTAGATAAAAAGTAAGCGGCGCTGTGCGCCGAGACAGTAAGGGAGGAAAGAAGCGAGAGGGCATGGGGACTTCCGAATGCCGAGCTTTGATTGGAAGGATTAGTGAGAAGACCTAAAGCTAGCTAGCTGCCTTCGCCTCCACTGCACACGTTTAACGCGTTCAAATGCGAAAGTCAAACGCCGGACGCCCACTTTCCGCGTTCTAACATGTTCGACGAGTGCAGTGGTGATCGAGGCAGCTAGCTTCAGGTCTGCCCACTAATCCTTCCAATCAAAGCTCGACGTTCCAACGTACCCGCCCCGCGCGCTCCCGCCTGCTCCACTGCCTCATTTTTCTCGGGACATACGGGGAGGAGAGTTCATAAAGACATCTTCGGTGCACAGAGCGCAAAGAGAGCCACTTTAAAGAAATAACAACCAACGGCATGTTAAAAAAAAACAAAAAACATTTACAGTGCTTTCTTTACTGCGAAACTAAACTATGCATCGCCGAACGCTCATTTTCAGCCCAGATGCAGCGCTAGCGGTCACAGCCAGATGAAATAGTTTGAGAACTAACCGTTATCTCATTCAAAATTTATAAGTGATTTTCTAAATAATTTTGGCGTGAAAATGGGGCAGGTTTTTGCTCATATTCGGTAACTAGCGCCATTCAGCTCCGTTCGCCGCCATTTTTTGAGAGCTCCGTCGGCCGCCATTTTCCGAATGAAAATTTCAGAAAATCACATAACTTTTGAGCAAGATAACGGAAGTACTTTTGAAGCTTTCGCCTCTGGTTCTGACCACTGGCGCTACCCTTGGGCGTAGAATGAGCGCTCGTCGATTCATAGTTTATTTTAAGGCGACAGCTTTACGGCTGACACTTTACAGAGATTTCGACGTTGTCTGCAATCGTCGCCTTTATGAAAAAACTCTTCTCTCCGCTATTGGCGCGAGGCCAGGGAAGTGGGTTCTCCCGTCGGCCGGCCCGGGATCTCGCCAGTAACGGGACTACGAAAGGAGAGTCTTCCATGTTGTCTTTAAAAAAAAAAAAACTTGTTTTCGTACGAAAAACTTCTTTTCAAAATATTACTCGCGTTATGCGAAATCCCACTTTAACAGTATACAGTTGCTACGCGTAATGTTGGATGGTTTAAGAAACTTCCATCGCGCTTACCCAGTTCATAGTTCACTGGTGAAAGTCGTCCGTGGCATCGACAACGCCAACCACGACGACTATGAGAATGAACCACGTCGCACCTCCGCCTTCAGGTACGTGACGGCACAACTCCACCCGCATTGCGCGACCGTGCTACAGCTATTGCTTTCGTTTCTCCGTGCGTTGGCGATGGGGACGAAAATCACTTCTTTTTGCAGCGAAGAACACTCCTTCACTTTTTTTTCTTTCTTTTTGGGGGGGACACTCTGTAGAGAACGTGCAGGGAACTCGCGCTGACGGGGCAGCAAATCGCGTGCCATTCTTGCTCGATGTTGGGGGAAACCAAAGCACTTGGCCGCATTTGACGGGTAAACAAAATAGGATGTGTGCCCAGGAAGATGCGAAAGCTACGACCACGGCGAGCCAGTGCATGCGAGGTTAGGCGCGAGTGCATTCCTCGTGGGAAGATCTTTCTCGTTCTTCACTCTGTGTCTATATCATGAACTCGAAGAGGCCACGTGGGCAGAATTTGAGGGAGAGGTGGAGACGTGAGAGTACGGGGGCGCCAGAACACAGAGTTTTGGTTGGAATTATCAGAACATAGGCGCAAATTTATAGTTGCCGTTGTCTCCACCGCGTTCGTCAAACGCGTTAAAACGCGGAACGCCGGCGTCCGGCCTTTAGCATTCGCGTTTGAAACCATTCGAAAAGTTCAATGGAGGCAACGGCAGCTAGCTTTCCGTCTACTCATTAATCATTTCAGCCGGAGCTCGGTGTTCGGACGCCTCTTACGCTATAGTTTCTTTCTCTCCCTCAGTTTTTCTGCGCATAGCATTCCCTGTTTTTCTGAACAGTCGCGACATGTAATCGGACGCGCTATACTTTGTCTGGGTGCTGGCAGAGCCTAGAAGAAGCAGGAACGCATGTACACCAACCATAAACCTAGAGTGACGGCAAACCCTCTGCCCGCTAGCTCTTACCGCATGTGTCGTAGGGCCCAAACTTGAAACAAGGGCTGCGTTTCAAATATCTTCCCGGCGTTATTCCGGTGGATCATGTCACGTGACAAGTCAAATAGAGCAGCGCTGGACGCGAGTAGGTTTTCGAACGCCCTTTATCCTAGATTGAGGACGAAAAAAATTTTGATCACGGCCAAAATGTATTTTTCGCCGAGCTTCTAGGTCCTGTTGCCGATAAAATAGCAAGATGCCCTTTGGGTACCATGTAAACGCCCAGGCTTTTTTTTTATAAAAATAAGTTGTAGTGTATGGGCGGTTTTCTCTTGAAGCAGAGGTGTACAATAGACATCTTTCAAAAGTCCGCGCCAACGCCTGTCCGTCAGTGTTGATCACAAATTCTGAGCATGTATTGGGCACGAGGACTGTGTGAGCGTTCGGCGTTGACTCGGCTCTGCTGGTACTGAAAACAAGCACTCAGTCACCGTTCGGTGAGTACTCAGATCCAATCTCGCGCTTTGTGTCCATGGATGGATGGAGGGATGTTAAGGGGTAACCCTTTGTAACCCTTTGTAATGGGCTGTAGCTTGCGCCACCTAGCCTAAGTCTAGAACGATGGTGGCCACCGATGTTGCTCGATAGAATTTTAAAAAAGGGTCTATTGTACTTTTGTATTTATGCTAATTAATGCTATGGCTTACGATTGTTTTTTTTAACAAGGATGCTAATAAAAAATATTAAGAAAAGCAACAAAAATATTCATTGGTGAATTATTTGAAATGCGTTAGCATGACCTTCGGAAACGGCACACACGTCCTCCTTTGGGAAAAGATAACGCTGACACCTTCACTTTTTTCATTTCTATATTTTTTGCTGCATCTTTTTGGCCTCGTTAAGGGGATCAGTGTTAGCGTTTCTCAAAAACGGACATGTAAGGCGTCTTTCAGGGGTCATGCCAAAGGATTCTCTAAG
This sequence comes from Ixodes persulcatus, assembly GCA_013358835.2. Classification (NCBI taxonomy): domain Eukaryota; kingdom Metazoa; phylum Arthropoda; class Arachnida; order Ixodida; family Ixodidae; genus Ixodes; species Ixodes persulcatus. Next base: position 9,440 of record JABSTQ010008191.1, on the reverse strand, counting down.
AATCCGCGAATAGATCTTCCTGTAAATTTTTTTACCTCTTTTTTTGCAGTCTGCCCGTCAGACTACGTTGACGCCCTTGGATGCGGTCATCCATATTCACTCGTGCAAATAACCACATCCATACCATTTGTGAAAAGAAACTCATCCATATCACTCGTGGAGTGAACCGCATTTATCGTTTCAACTACACACACACACAATCACAGCCTACGAACCTCTACTGCGCAAACCCAGAGCGAAGAACAACCGGCGACGGCAGAGCGGCAACTCAGCGCGCCCGCATTTCACCGCGCCGCGGCGCAGCATTTCCCAGGTGATAAAACCGTAGTGCTAAATGAATGAGATGGTGTCATCAGAGAAGGACGACACTCGGCACAGATTGGACACGACGATTGCGTCTAACGCTCGGCTCAAACTTCACTCGAAGCCGAGCGCTGACGCAGCACTTGTTTCCAATCTGTGCCCAGTGTTGGCTTTCTCTGATCAAGCCTTCTCTCTCAGCACTTCGGCTTTGTTATCTAGGAGGTGTTGCGTGGCGCGTCCTCTTTTCTGGCTTCGCGCCAGCTGTGCGCCTGACTTTGTCGAAAAATGAAGAGCTCGTTTTGAGGAAAACCCGGCGGTGTCTGTCAGTTGGTCAGCGCCGGGGAAGAGGGAGAGGTTAACGCGTGCTCCCGTCAGCGCTTCGGACCAACAGGAGCGTCGCACGCGACAACTGACAAACGAAAGACACCGCCGGGTTATCGTCAAAACGAGCGTTCTAGTGCTAACGCTTTGAAAGATCCGAAAAGATTGTGGAGGTACGATTAGGATCTGACAATTGTCGTATGTGACATTTTCGATACGTGCTCGATCTCAATATTTTTATCGACAGACACGGAATACATTTTTGGTGTCACCAAAGTGTATTTAGGTTATACGGAATATATTTATCTGTAGTATTTTTTCCAGCTAGACTTTCTAGAGTATCACAATCGCATTATTATTATAGATGCCATTGAAATAAAAACCATGCAAAAATGCGCGTTTTTCATGCTTCCTGGTACCAAAAAAAAATTATGAGGGAATGATTTTGTTTCCGTTTAGCATACTCTACAAGAACCCAGTTTTCGTTTTTGCTTTTCTTATTTTCTCGTTCACAGTTCTTAATATTTTTTTAACTCGCACACGACTGCGTGACGAGTTAATCCATGGTAAAGGAATTGGGAGCTTCTACATATGTATAAAAATATATCACCTATATATTTTTTTCCCGAATCCCAAAGCCGCATTCACGTTTCTCATACATCATAAAAAAATATCTAAGGTTCTCACGGCAGACACGAAGGCAAACTTATCTGCAGAGAAGGACTCAAGCATCTTCCAAGCACTTCCATATACGTGTATTCTTCACATATCTCTGCATACAGTTTTTTTTTTTTTTTAGGACCAATATGGCGGGAACGTCATACAAGGACGGACCACGCCTCGGACTGTGTATAGAATACTGTCTTTCGTATGGCGTGTCGGCAGTTTGACCGCGGCTTTAAATGGGTAAACAATGTAAACATTCGAGAGAAAAAAAACAACAAAAAAACTATGGTTTCTCTCTCGACAACAGTGACACGCATTTCTGACAGCTTTTCGAATCTCAAATTAATTTCTCGGGCCGGCATCGGTCGTATGACGCAGCTGTGACTCGTGTTAATGGAACTCCGATGTCCTCGACGCCTTTTCTTCTTTTTTTTTTTCCTTTTAGTGCGTCCTTCCTCGTGAGAAGACGCGACATTAGGGACAGCTCGCGAGGCACCGACTCGCTGCTGTATCTGGCAGCATTTCAATTCTTGATATATCCTCTTTTGTTTTTCCATCGCGTGTTGAATTTGGTTCCCATCTAAAGCCCACGAGTTCGTTGATGCAACCTTACTTAGCAGCGTGAGTGTGCGCGACAGGCGTCTTTATTGTGACTCAGTGAGTGCTCGTGTAAGAGGTCGATGGCACCCGGTTTTGAATGCCGACCGTTGTTCCGAAATTTAAATATTGTTCGACGTAATGAACGCAAATATTACGTCGCTGACGCAATTACTTTCGTGAGGCAAGATCGACAATTAATAATTTATTTATCAATGTAGAAGTGTTGCTTGTTCTCGCTGGAAGTTTAGTAGAATGCTCACAAGGTTGGAAAAATCGCACGTTTATTGATTGTTCAGTGTAAAAAAAAAACAATTATTAAAGTGGAGCAAGCTATGCTTGTTATAAGGTGTATTGAATATCAGAGGGAATGTACGTTACACTGATTATAGGGGGAACACAATCAAGTTACATATATGAAAATGCACATATGAAGCATAATACTCTGTAGTACACAGTATACAACATACATATGCAAAATAATAAAAATAGCAATACTGTGGAGAGACGAGAAAAGTAATGTTATATATTAGGAGCGAATAATGAGCACAAATCGTACGAGATGCTATTCTAAAACATTTCCGAACGAATCCACAGACGTGGAGTTAACAATGGTGCCAGGTAATTTATTCAACACTGCACGGGTAAAGAATGAGTACAAAAGAATTGTATTGGCACTGTTTTGTATATGGTCGATGTCACATTGTTTGTATAAATAATGCTAATATATTTGCTGAAGCTATTATCCTCCTTCTCTTTAACCCCTCAGATTACAATATAATGTTTTAATATTGCGTTAAAATTGTATATTTTTATTTATATATTTATTCGTTTGCCCATGTTGTTGTGTAATAAACATTGTGGGTCCTCAAAAAAATGTTGATGATGATTATTTGTATCCTTGTAGTTTTGTTTTAGAGCGCAGCTCTTAGGCGCCCGTTTCCGGCTTGAGCGGCGTCGGCGTCGCCGTCGGCGTCGGTGTCGGCGTCGCCGTCACGTCGCCGTCGGCGTAACCGCGCGGTGCATTATGGGAAATGTCCCATAATGCAGCGCGCGGTGACCCCCCCCCCGGGGTCACGTGACCTCGGGGGGGGAGGGGGGAGGGGGGGGGTCACGTGACCCCCTCCCCGAGATCACTTGACCCCCAGGTCACGTGACCCCCGAGATCACGTGACCCCCAGGTCACGTGACCCCCGGAGTCACGTAACCTCGGGGGAGGGGGAGGGGGGGTCACGTGACCCTCAGGTCACGCGACCCCCCAGATCACGTGACCCCCCTCCCCCCGAGGTCACGTGACCCCCCGGAGGAGATGGAAGAATGACGGGAACAGGAGGAGGAGGAGGAGGAGGAGGGGTATACACTCCCCTGAGTACCCTTCCCTCCTCCTCCTCAAGAGCTGCGCTCCAATTCGGCGTTACAGGGAGTTGTAAACGGCTTTCACTTTTTTAGGGTTCTGATGTTTTAAAACTTTGCAAGTGTGTTACAACCCCACAGATAATCATTCTTTTACTTTTCGGTCATTGAGTGTAGAACAATCAATGCATGACTTTTCTCCTGTCACCGCAAAAATGCTCATTAGGACTTGGCCCTCGGAAGATCCGCGCTACTTCATGCATTCATATCGATAAAAACCCCAGCATACACATATCCAATAATATAAATCATGGAACCTAAATCCAAAATGTAAACTATCTGTGCCGTTTATCGCGATCCACTAGAAACGAAGTATTAGGGGAACGCGCTCCAAACCCTTTTCAATTATTAAGTAGGGGAAAAAAGAAAGAAAGAGTCAGGGGAGAGAGAGAGCGAGAGAGAGGATGGGCGAATAAAATGAATCCTACGCCAAATAAACGAAGGGCGGAAAAGAGTGGGGAAGAGCGAACAATTCAAGCGTATCTGCACGTGACTAAGGGAAGTGAAAAAACCCCAAAAACATTCGGATATCATTACATTTGTGTAGGACATCCCGTCGCGTAATCGAAAAGCATTAAGAGAGATTTGATTTCGCCCAATTCCAGCAATTGCTTGTCGTTAGAGTCGCCGTCGAGTTTGGTTTCCGGAACGGGAAGAATCTTAATGCGTAACCTCCAGCGTTGCATGGATATATATATATATATTCTTTAGCTTCCTAAATGTTGGTGATAAACGAATCGCTACATTGTGAATTGCGCGTCGAGAGGTTTCAGACTTGCAGCTTCCAGAAACCCCGGGCGACTTTTATATGAAATGTCAGATTGGTTGTTTTCGATCGCAACTGAATTTGTCATTATCTGACAAGGACTTAAGGGGGCAACGCAACGATTTTTGTACTTTGCGCGAATACCACTTAGAACAGATCCCTGACGGTGATGACCTCTTATACACCAGTTCGTTTTTCACCACACGCAGTCGAAGACGCAAAAAAAAAATTAAAGAAAAACGAGGATCGTTTACCCCCTCAACTCGCAGCGAGAACAAGCGGCCACGCAATTTGGAGCCCATTATATGCCACCAAATGTTGATCACAGCCCCGCGATGAGGTTGGCAAAGCACAGGACACGCGCTGAGTTAAAGACATCGCCATGGTTCGGCAATGGTCGTCATTGCAGCGATTGGACACGAGCCACTACCCGAATGCTTCTCGAGCTACCGATTATCATGAGCCAAATCGATCGCTCACGCGATGCTCGGGTGCAATCTATGAGCCGTATTCAAATGGCATCACTGGGTGGTACTGCGACCCCCCCCCCCCCCCCCCCCCCCCCCCCCCCCCCCAGCTACGTCATCAAGTTTTGAGAAGATTAAAAGGAAACGCTCGCTTTGACCTGAAATTACCCAGCTACAAAGGAGTGTTATGGTCAGTGGCGTTGCGTGCGAGTATACTTGGGTCCTACTAGTGCCAGTAATCTATAGCGTGAAGTGAAAAAACATTCCAAGCGAATATCGTTTCATGGCCCCTTTAAGGTGCAACCCCACCCTTGGTTGGTGTGATTCTGAACCAACAGACGGCGGTGGGATCGCCTTCCAGGTTAATTGCTAAATTGCTAAATTGACAGGGAGACTAGACAGGTTTGAAACGAAGGAGCGAGAGAGGTTGGAAGGTCAGGAAGCCCTGCTGGGTCTGATGGCCCGCTGTGAAGGGCTAGAGGCGAGACTTAACAGGCTCCTGGATGTGCAGTTGACGAACTTGCGCGTGCCGCCTCCAGAAGCTTCCCAAGATCATCAGGAGGCTTTATCTCGAGTACCGTGCGAGGAGCCCATACCTCTTGAGAACTCTTTTGAGGACAAGGTCATGACAATTGCAGAGCTATTACAGCTTGTCAAAGAACCGGACATTAGAAAAAGATGTCAAGAAAATAGGTGTGCTTCCAAAAATCGCCCTCACACACTGCCGAAGAGAACGCAGAGTCAGATCGCCTCAGCCAGGAAGGCGTCCGCTGAAACCCAAGCAGATGAAGAGAACGAAGCTAGGCTTGATCAATCTCCGCAGTCGACCGAAAGTTCAACGTGTCGCATGACACAGACTTTGAGTAGCGTTACAGAGCAGGGTGGCCCAGAGGAATCAATTCGACCTCCAACGGGGGTGCACCGAGAAGTTATTGTTGCCGGAGACAGCAATGTGTCCCTTTTTGCGCGAACTCTCTCTGTGGAAGTCGGTGATGGTCAGAGTCTGAAGATAGTATTAAACAAAAAAGCCACAGTAGAACAGATTCACGACCTGATTGACACATACGAGGAGAGAGCAAGGCCGGTACCACGAATGTATATCATGCATGTCGGTGCGAGCAATATTTTACAAGGTGATGAACCGGATGCTATAGTAGAATGCTTACGGATGAGGTGGACGAAGCGAAAGGCCGGCTTAGCCATCTGCTCAGGGGGGCTATGTTGCGCTTTTTGCACTCCCAGGAGACTAGGGAGAGGGAAGTGACGTCAACAACGCAGCAAATGCAGATTGGATGTTGATTTTGTTTTCTTCTGTCAACATCCAATCTGCGTTTCTCTAGTCGTTGACGTCACTTCCCTCTTCCAAGTCTCCTGGGAGTCCAAAAAGCGCAACATAGCACCCCAGTTCCAGAGATACGAAGCAGAGGAAAAGCGCCTCAGGCTCAGACCTTGATGCTAAATGCCAAACTAAAGAACCTCTGCAAGAACATCAAAGCACGCTTTCTAGACTATACCCGAGTCTTCGAAGACACGACTGCATTCGAGAAGGATGGACTTCACTATTCTTCACAAGCTGTGCATGTAGTAAAAAACCGGCTGGGGGTTGTGGCAAATCGTTTTTTAGGGTTCCGGCAACAAAGGAACCAACAAATAAGACCGCCAGTGAACAGCAGGCAACACAGGAGGCAAGCACCAGCACATCGCCTGCCATATGTGAAACAAGACAGCCCAGGCCTGGTTTCTGGGGCACCCCGCGTCCCTTGGCACAACATGTGATCACATACGCAACCCGAGGACCCCGGACACAAGCAAACACCGCATTTGATCGGCCCAGGATCGGCATCAGAGTACCAGAGGGAATACCCACCATTGGCGGAACTCGAAATGCGGAGTTCTCCTGCGTGCACGGTATGGCCTGTACACCCGCAAAGACAAGCCTCTACAATGACGCCAATTAGGGAAACTCATTATTGGGACAGACTACCCCCTGTGTCGGAAAGCTCGCCGTACAATTTGTTCCGCGGAGACTCCCACCGCCTCCCAGCTCCCCCATCTTTCCCAGCTCCAAGTGCAACTGCCCAGATCAACAGACCTTCATCAGTGCCGGGTCTCCGGCCAAGCTTCTCGATCAACGAGAAATTTCTTCGACCCCCTCCTGCTCCCCCATCACTGGAGTTGCTACACTTCGTGCAACAAGTAGTCCAGCAGCAGGTCGAAGCTATGCAAACTCAGAAGTGATAGAAAGGCCGCGAGTGGGAGCACAAGACGCAGTTGATCGTGCTTACGTTCCGAAACGGAGATCAACAACCAAGAAGCGAAAACAAGGAAGTGTTGTGGTAGGTTTTTTGAATATGAATGGTGCGCGCCGTCAACGAAAGTGGCTTGAATTGTACACGGCTCTCCTTACGAAGTCCGTTTCTATATTCGGTGTTGCGGAAACCCACTTGCGGGACATGAAAGAACCACCTATAGATCCAGCCTGGTGCTGGACTGGGTGCAATCGAGTTGAAGGAGAGAGGCGAAAGGGAGGCGTGGGACTGCTTTGGTCAAGTCAAGGACCAGCGTGGATTCGGACATGCGAGAACGCCGGGAACACCTATGGGTACACGGAAAGATAGGTAACGTGCTGACAGCCGTCTGCATCATTTATCTTTCCGTGGGAAACAACCGCCAAGAAGAGAATAACAATATCCTCGAGTGTGTTCGTCGGGATATACACAACCTGCCCACAGGTCTCGCTGTGCTGATAATAGGAGATTTTAATGGCCACCTGGTCGAATTCGATGGACGGGAAGATAATAACGGGACCATGATGAGACAGTTGGCGGAGGACGTCGAACTGGAGATCTTAAACTTAAGAGAAGATTGTGAGGGACAGCACACCTGGATGGTGCGAGACCGCCGGACGTCCATAGACTATGCGCTCGCGTCAAAAAGACTTGGGAGCAATCTTCGAAAGGTGGTTGTGGACAAAGAATGTGAGTGGAGCGTCAGCAGCGATCACAACAGCATTTTCCTGCACTTCGGCACTGTTCGAGGAACTCCGAGTCGTTCACAGCCCAAAGTTGTAACACAACTACGCGAAGACGACATATTCACTGTCGTCCAAACATTTGACGAGAGCACTTGACGTATGCACGCAATAAGCTACGACGACTTTGCAATAGAGCTCAGGACCATTCTTGCTAATCACTCAACCGTCAAGAGCGCACGAGGAAAACGAAGACTTGTCCCATGGTGGGATGTCGAAATTACGAGGTCCATCCAAGTACGACAAGAAGCTAATCGGTGATATAGGCAAGCACTGAAGACTCTTGGAAAAAATCCTGTGACATTGCAACTATAAGAGGAATACCGCAAGTGCAAGATACAAGCGCAAGACACTGTGGAAGCAAAAATACAAGCCCATGACTGCAAAGTGATGGCGGACATCAAAGATGCAGGAAAAAAGGCCGTCGAAAAGTTCTGGAGATATTTAGGATCTTTGGCTGGCAAAGACAGCACTCCAGAACTGCTAGATTACGATAGTGGGTATCCAGTTCAGAATATCGGACAACTCCTTGAGACACAGCTCCACATTCTGTTCGGAGTTGCGGATGTAGAAATGTCCTCAGAAAACTGGAAAACTGAGAGCCGAATCATAAAGGACGTTTCATTGTCAGCATCTATTGATGAATTTGTAATACTAGTGGGGCGAGTGCATGTAGACCGTGCACTCGCGCGGTTGAACGGCACCACTTCCCAGGGCTTAGTCGGAATCTCGGCTAAGGTGCTGAAGAATTTGAGACCCGATTCCCGCGCCAAAATGGCACACCTGTTTAGCCGCATAGTTTGTGGCGATGAACCCATCCCAAGTGACTGCAAGCGTGGCCGAGTCACATTCATTCCTAAGAAAGGCGGCAACAAACAACATCTGCGTGACTACCGCCCACTCACTGTCACAGCTGTAGCCCGACTGAGTGTTTGCAACCATCCTTAATTGGCGCATCTCATATTGGGCCGAGGGTGCTGGTGTTCTCACCGAGCTACAAAATCGTTTCCGCAGAGATCGTCGACTGGATGACAACCTGTTCACCCTGACCCAATGCATTGAGGTCGCTTGGTTGGAAAAGCGGAACCTTATATGTTGCTTTTTGAACGTTGCTAAAGCTTACGACAGTGTTCCCCATTCCTTGCTGATCAAGCGGCTCCAGCAGCTCAACATGCCGGAACCTTGGGTGGAGCTAATAAAGCGGCTATATGACGGAAATTAAGTTATGGCAACGTTCAACGGAATCTTTTCTGGTGACGTTCCGATGCGTAGGGGACGACGTCAGGGTTGTCCGTTATCCCCCGTTCTGTACATGGTCTATACATCCGGCATGGGAAGGTACTGGAACACACAGGCATTGGCTTTACTCTGCGACACATGCAACATGGAGACATGGTTGAATGGCGGCTCCCCGGGCTCGCTTTCGCAGATGATCTAGTACTGATGGCCGACAGCGTCTCAAATATGAAGAAACTGCTGATCGTCCGCGAAGCGGAAGCGGCTCGGTTTCAACTGCAATTCAATGCCAACAAGTCGGCCGTGGTGCTTTTCTCCGGGCAGGACGAGGGCCTTGAATCCCTCACCATCCAGAACACTGCGCTTCCTGTTAGTAGCCGATACAGATACCTTGGAGTGACCCTGACCAGTGCAGAAGACTACCTAGCAGAGCACCATGAAAATCTCAAGGCGTCAGCGCTGACGAAGCGAAATGTGCTACGTCGAAAGAGCCTTTAATGCTGCGATCGGTATGTAATAACCCGCGAACTTTGGAAAGCTGTCGCTGTACCAGGCTTGACTTTCGCCAATGCCGTTACATGTGCCCCCAGCGCGATCCGAGAATACCTTGAGAGGCGCCAAAGGGAAATCGGACGTCAGC